>JAQJVL010000179.1:1230215-1401280 GCA_035578905.1 Stictocephala bisonia
ATTTTATGGACATAACTGTGAGGACTTAAATTAAAGATCAGACTCTTCTGAAGAGATTGGTTTTTGTTTGAATGTTCTAGAATGAACAGAAGGGGAGATATGTGCTTCTCCGCAAAGTTCGAAATTCACTTAAAATAGGCGTTCTGCCGAAGCTAAAATGGCCACCATCAGTAAAATAAAAACTTTAAAAACTAAACAACATACTTTTTGTACTTCTGATAAGTGATACTTTTGTGTGTAAAAATATGAAAAATAACCAAAATGTTGCAGCAACCAATTAAATTATTTCTGGACACTTCATATGGATTGACCCTTATAACAAAGTTATTGTACACTAAAAAAAGGAATTCCTTGCCCCAATTTCATGCATTTAACCCCAAAATACTTAAAAACTACTAAGGATATCGTTCTGACACCCTATGTTTTTAGATTTCTCTTGTCACATCAAATTGTTTAAATGGCTGTAATTCGCTAAGAAAGTGTTTTCAAACCTATGTTTATATGACATTTTTCTTTATATTTAGTAATAGAATGTGCTGTTGAAGTAGGGGGAGACTGTCACGAATCACCCTATATATATATATATATATATATATATATATATACAGGGTGTTCGGTAAAAGTGTTCCAATAATTTATGATGTTATTTTACACATTAAAATAAACAAAAAAGTTCCTATAAACATAGGTCCTAAAACCTATAGTTTTCCGTCTATCTGTCTGTATGTGTTTTTTACATAAAAATTTATAAATTGAGAACCACTTATAGTAAAGTTACGAAATTTTGTAGTTATGTTTACCTTTTGTATTTACACTTGAGAAAAAAATATGAACAAAATATCTTTACCCGTTTCAAAATGGCGGCCAATCGAAAATTTTGATGTTTAATTACGCAAAAACCACACCCTGTATAAAAATGTTACAAGAATAATAAAAATTTGGAAATGTTTTTCTAAAACTAATGGTGTTTGTTTCATTCAAATCAGATAAAAAACAACTGAGCTATATTAAAACACATAAAACCATGTTTTACATTAGTACACAACAGGAAGTATACTTTTCTAGACTGTTGTACTCTGAACAGTTGATTTAAAGCCAATGATCTGATTATTGTGAACATAAATGTTTTACATTAGTACATACTCATTGAATATGAAGGTCAAATAAAAAAAAATAGAAAACAACTAACATTTATTAATGGTAAATTTATTACATTTAGAAAATTAAAATTATTAAACTTATAATAATTGCTCAAAGTGGCGGCCTCCGTTTAAAATGCAGGCATCCAAGCGCCTCCTCATTGACTGGCGGACTCTTTCAAAAATGCCAGGTGTCTGCTGAATTGTAGCAATGCCATTTAATATCCTTGCTCGCAACTCTTCGATGTTATCTACAGGAGTGGAATAAACCAGTGACTTTAGGTGGCCCCATAGGAAAAAGTTTAAAGGATTAAGGTCGGGGGACCTAGCTGGCCAAGGAATTGGGCCTCCACGACTGATCCATTTGTTGTTGTACGCTCCATCCAAATAGTTTCTAACATTTAAACTGAAATGGGCTGGAGCACCGTCCTGCATAAACCACATACTGTTGCGGGTATTCAGTGGCAAATCCTCAAGAATAGTTGGAAGGTCATCAGTCAAAAAATGTAAATATGTCTGGCCGTTAAGAATGTTCGGTAAAAGCTTACAAACAAATTGTCACCAATTATGCCAGCCCAAACATTTAAAGAAAACTGATATTGGTGATTAACCTGTGTAATTGCATGTGGGTTATCGATGGACCAAATGTGTGAGAATTAATAATCATGGTTCTTGAAAATTTGGCCTAATCCGTGAATAACACCTATTCAAGAAATGTGGGTTCACACATTTTCGAATAAACCACTGAGAAAGCTGGATTCGGGGATGGTAATCACGAGGTAGCAGTGAGTGAAATTTTTGTACGTGGTAAGGATGAAGTTGTTGTTCATGTAGTATAGTCCAGACTGTTTCACAGCTAACATTGAACTGAAAACCAAGTTCTCTAATACTTTTGTTGGGGTGGTCTGCTATGACATCCAATATGGATTCTTCCAATTCAGGTGTTCTTACTGAAACCTGTCGGCCAGAGTTACCTGTTTTTTGGTGTGAAAAGCTTCCGGTCTCTGCAATTCGTCGATGAATTGTTGAAAATGTTTTATTACAAGGTAACACACGATTTGGAAAACGTCCCTGATACAGTCTTCTTGCCTCAGTACCACTACAATTAGCAAGGCCATACATTAGATGCATATCTGCCATTTCTGAATTTGTAAAGTTATGAATTCCATTATTTTCCATTTCTTGTTGATAATGAAACGAAACTAAACCACAAACACTCACTAATTAAAGCAAACAATTAACTACAGTATAACTAATTATAATTGCATGTTTTATTGCAATACTAAAGTACTTGGCACAAAGCTTTTACAGTACAGAAGAAATAGGTTATTTAAGTTACGTGTTAATGCCAACAATAACAGAAACATTCTTTTATAACCTTAAATAAACATATGTTCACAATAATCAGATCATTGGCTTTAAATCAGCTGTTCAGAGTGTAAAAGTCTAGAAAAGTATACTTCCTGTTGTGTACTAATGTAAAACATGGTTTTATGTGTTTTAGTACAGCTCAGTTGTTTTTTATCTGATTTGAATGAAACAAATACCATTAGTTTTAGAAAAACATTTCCAAATTTTTATTATTCTTGTAACATTTTTATACAGAGTGTAGTTTTTGCGTAATTAAACATCAAAATTTTCGATTGGCCGCCATTTTGAAACGGGTAAAGATATTTTGTTCATATTTTTTTCTCAAGTGGGAATACAACAGATAAACATAACTACAAAATTTCATAACTGTACTATAAGTGGTTCTCAATTTATATATTTTTATGTAAAAAACACATACAGACAGATAGACGGAAAACTATAGGTTTTAGGACCTATGTTTATAGGAACTTTTTTGTTTATTTTAATGTGTACAATAACATCATACATTATTGGAACACTTTTACTGAACACCCTGTATATATATATAAAGTTAAAAATTAGGGCTACTTACGTATTTTAGGATGTAATAAAATTAAAAAACTGAGTACCCTTATATTTTTTATTAAAACTCATTACACATATATATGTCTGACTCATTAACAGCATTATGAGGGAAGAAATAATTAAAGAAACAACAGCATTACAAGGCATCAATAATTACTTTAATAAAAGTAAGAAATGTTATCTACAATAATTTTCTACACTATCCTCTACAATAAAATAAATAGAATGCTTTAATATCTAGAACTAATACAATTCGAGACTACTTATTTGAACAATACTGTTTACTTTGATTGAAACTATCAGTGTTTTGAGATCAACAGACTTAAAATTCATTATAATTCTATTTATTTGATAAGACAAAATCTGTTTTATATGTTAAAATTTGGACAGTAATATTTAGAAAATAATTATAAATATATTGGTAGAACAGCAAATTGATAAAATTCTCTATTGCTAGCTCCATTTGATTTTATGTTGTTTTTTAATACGAGATGGAAAACTAAAGACTGCGTAAACAAACCTGGAAATATATCAATATTTTCCCAAAAAACTAAATTTCATTATTTTTTACAAATATTAAGAGTAATCTTGTTATTTTGTTTTAGTATTTTTATCTTTAATTTTACGTCTAAAATCTGACATGAAAAGTTGAAAATTCTTTTTTCAAATAGTAGCACTGACTATAGAAACCAGAAGACTTCCTACTCTTTTGAGTTCCATGAAACTAGCTAGGTAGTCTGTTCTGTAAAAATAATTTTGTTAGGTGTTTCACAGTAGTGATTTCTCTCTTTGATTCTCTCTAGCATATACTGAAGTGATTGAGCTGATAGTGGTGTTCGAGTAACAAATCACCGTAAGATAATAAAACACGTGCATGTCTACGAGACGTGCATTGACTTGGGCAGTCTACTTGTTTCTATAGTAAATTAGAGTAGTGAGGGAAAATGTTTATGCTAAATTAAATTGCACAATCTTTCACTCTAGACATAAAATTACTATAATGTTCACTTATAAATGATAAAAGTTTATTATTTATATGTAAAATCTTATGTTCTTCAAATAGCTCTAACAATTTCATATCAATGTACAGTGGAGTTCCAAAATAACTGGCACTAAATCCATTTAGGATAACCGAATTTTTCGGATTAAGCAAATTTTTTTAACCTGTCCTAATATTTAAAAAAATAATGTAAATCATACATAAAATTGAGTACAATACTGAAATATTCAATTCAATAAGGACACATGAAAGTAAGAAGGAGAATTTGGATAGTCTAAAAGAAGAATCAATTAAACTTTATAATCTGAGTGTATATTGTTGTACTGCAGTATGTATTAGAGTACTGTACAAATTTGTCTTAATGTGCTCATGCGTGGAACTGCTTGCTCTCAGTCAGTAGGCAGCTATCGGAAGTTACAAGTCGATTTCTGTCATTCTCACGCTCCCTCAGACAATGTTGCTTCCACTGTTACTGTCAGTCTGACATCTCTATACTTAGTTAAACTACATGTTATTCATTACTAAGACGCCGATCGTCAAGATATGGACTAATGAGGGCTGAATTAGTCTGATGAGTGTAGATTTACAAGTGTAGTCATAGTTACTAACCAAGGTTGACTGTTCCTCAGAAAGAGTGATTTATTAATAACCAGGGCAACTAAGGGACCTACAGCTTTACGTGGAATCGGAACCATGTAGTGTTGGTCTGATTTTCAGCTAACTGACAAGCCCGACACTGAGTTCTCTTCCCTATAATACACTTGAAACTTGATTACCCAATATGGACACCTCAGACTTCTCTAGTAGTGTCCACATCAATGGTAAACATTGAGCGTACGATGTGCGTTATTAAGAGGACCGAGCATAGAACCTATCGCCTACAATTTTAAACACTGTACCCAACGTAGCTGAGTTATTGCATTGCGCCACTAGTGCCGTTGCTTATTTCCGTTGTGCTGTTAGTATTCTCTAAGTTTTTAGTTATCGACTTATTTTACATTTGTTATACTTAGTTTTTGTAGTACTGCAGTACTTATTTGTTTACTTAGTTTATCTCAGTTGTATTAATTAAAATGGGAAAGCCATATAAACTATCTTTTAATAAACTTAAATCAATTGCTGCCAAATTGTACTACCTTGGATATATACTTCCTCATTCGGCACTGATATTAATATATAGGTCGCTTTTTGAATCTCACATCCTTTATGGTGTGGAAGTATGGGGTACGTTTTTGATGTGAATTGAAACACTGCAACGCAGAGCACTCTGGAATATATCTAATGAATTATGTCACATAAATAACAATGACATTCAATCATTATTTATTAATGACAACACACTTTATCCTTTTCCTTATCCTTATCAAGTTTTAGAAACTTAAATTAGTTCAAAATTATTATCATAGTGATAAGTACAAAGTTATATGAAACGTGCATATGAATTTTGAAGTCTTGAATTGTTTAAAAAACCACGGTTCTTTATTACAAACGGAAAGAACTTGCTGTTATGCCATTTCAAAAATTTTCAAAGAGATACTGATTGATTATCAATTTCAAAAAAGGTTTAAGAATATAAAATCAACATTGGTTTTTATTTTGTTGCTAGTGATGATATATTTGATGGTTTTTTTTAATAAAGGTTTTTGTTAATATTTTAGTATTGATAAGTTAGGCTAGTAAATTAGATATATATTTTAAGAAGGTTCTTGTAATTTTCATTTTGATATATCCTATATAAATAGTTTTTTAATTAGCATAATACGTGTTGGTACATATACAGTACAAGTAAACGTCACACAACACAAATTTATTACAATATAAGCACAAAATGCACAAATATACTACAATACAAGCACAAATATTATGGTACCATTATGGTACCATAATATTTGTGCATTTTGTGCTTGTATTGTAGTATATTTGTGCATTTTGTGCTTATATTGTAATAAATTTGTGTTGTGTGACGTTTACTTGTTATTATTATTACTTGTTACAAATATTATGGTACCATTATGGTACCATAATATTTGTGCATTTTGTGCTTGTATTGTAGTATATTTGTGCATTTTGTGCTTATATTGTAATAAATTTGTGTTGTGTGACGTTTACTTGTACTGTATCCTATATAAGACAATATATTTTTATTATTATTTTTTTCATAGTGCTATATTCAATGAAATCATATTTTTAAACTGTGAGAGTATGTGTTCATTTTTATGTATGTATGTATATATGCATATTTGTATGTATATACATACAAATATGCATGTTGGCTTGTTGGGACCGCATATTATAAAACTTTTGTAAATAAATTAATTGAATTGTATAGTTTAAAAACTGTCTTCCGTAAGATTTTAGTTGGTTGTTGACTTACTTTTCTGTGTGAAGTAAAAGAACCATAAGTACATTTATTTGTTTACTGTATAATAGTGAAATGGCTTCAAAACAGAAACACAGTTTGTGTACATTAAAGGAAAATCTAGAGTTATTAAAATGGTTATAGACGAAGGTGAATGTGCATTTAAGTTGGCAGCTGAGTTTGGAGTAGGGAACTCTACAATTACTGACTGGAAACAAATCTATAAAAAATAGAACGGTGTTGTACAGTAAATTCAAGTAATTACTGTATATCGAATCCCAAGACTGCCAAAACAACTCCACTAGAAAAGCTTGAACAAGCTTTGTTTATATGGTTTACTCTTAAAGGGGCACCCTTACTGACTAGGCTGACACCTAATTAATGGGCCCCTTATTAAAGAAAAACCTCTACAGTTAAATAGGTTAATGAATGGAGACGAAACTTTCATTGCTAATACAGGCTGGCTAGATCGTTTTAAGAAACGTCATACAACGTCTGATGAGATTACTGCATCTGAATACATAGGTAAATTTGCTGAAATAATGGCTGCAGATAACTATTCACTCTAGCAAATTTATAATGCAGACGAAACGGGCCTTAATTTTAAGACATTGCAAAGTAAAAGCCTGGCTGCAAAAGAAGAACTAAGTGCACCAGATTTCAAATTCAATAAGGAATGAGTGACTGTTTCGGCTTATAGCAATGCCGCTGGTACCCACAAACTGCCTCTTATGGTAATTAAATAGTCAGCCAAACCAGGAGGCTTTTAAGAACCTTAATATTAGTTTTCGACCTGTATACTACAGAAATTCCAAATACTCTTGGATGAACAGACAGCTTGAAGCAATGGTTTGAAGAGCAATTTGTTCCAGAAATGAAACGATATTGTTCATCAGCAGGCTTACCAACTCGAGCCCTACTTCTCCTCGATAATGTGTTTTCTCATCCTTCAGATGGTGAATTGGTGGAGAAATAAAGGCTGTTTTCTTACTACCTAATGTGACACCACTGATTCAACCAATGGATAGCATGTTTCACAATATATGAAACTACTATATACAAGAAGAAGCTATTAAGATGACTAATCAAGGATGAAGATGAGTCTCTATCACTTCTAGAAAACCTTAAAAATATAAAAATGAAAGTTATTATTTACTGGGTAGCAGAGTCTTGAGAATCTGTAAACAAACAAGCTTTAAGAAACCTCTGAAAAAAATTTGGTCAAGTCTTATTTACAAGGAAACAACAAATCATAAGGCTCAAGAAACCAGTTTGTTACATGAGCTCAAACAAAATATTCCTGGTTGTGAAGAAGCTAACATCAATGACATGAAATATTGGATGCAAGCTGACGATGATGGCCATGAGTTTTATGATGATGTTCAGATCGTCCAAATGGTCTTAGACGATCCTTCAAACATATCAGATGAGAGTGAGGGAGAAGGAGGTAGCATCAGTGTGCAGCAGGTAGCCAACACAGACACCATTACCACTGTATGTGTACGGGTGGGGGCCTTTACCATTTTACATGTATGGGAGGGAAGGTGGGTTATATACATGTATAGGAGGGAGGGTGGGTCATTACCATTGTACGTTTATAGGTTGGCAGGTGGGCCACTACAACTGTACGTGTATGGTTGTGAGGGTGAGCCATTACCATCATGTGTACGGGTTGGCAGGTAGGCCACTACCACTGTACATGCATGGGTGACGTGTATGCACATAAGTTTAGTTTGACCTTGCACTATGATACATAGAGCAATATCACACCGCGACCCCAGCAGGCACCATGTTTTTCAGACGCTGGTGGTTTATAACATTGAGGAAAAGATATTCTTCTTTAAAATAACGAAACCTAACTGATATTTTTTAAACCAAATTAATATATTTATAGGTTGTTTACAGTTCTGTATTTAATATCTTATTTTTTGGTCTTTACAGAAATAAGAAAAGTGATTTTTACAGTAACTAACATTTATCAATTTCCTTAAAAAAATCTGCAAATTTCGTTTCAGATTAAGCAGACTTTCGGATTACCGAGTTCTGGATTAGCGGGACTCCACTGTACCATAAAACAAAAAATGCAGTATTAAATAAAACTTAGATGCTCATTATAATATATTTATGCATAAAAATAGTTATTACCAACCAACATAATATGCTAAAACCGAATAGTTTTATTTTAAAAATCAGATCTGGAGCTTTATAGGATAAAAAATCATATCTAAATATCTGGGCGGTAGGATTCTATATACCAACCATATTCAAAATTCAGTCTTTGGGATTAAAAATGTTCTCACCAAATAAAAATATATATAAAAATAATTTTCTAGAATAAGAACATATTTTTGTCCAACTTGACGTTTACAATTAAAAAAATTAATTCAAAATAAATTATTTTTTAGATTAATTTTAATTTTAAATTTATTTTAAATTAAATAAATACAAATAAATTTTAAAAAAATAATACTTACTTAATACTGCAGCAAAGTGTTACTTACAAATCTTAATTTTAGTAAATGATTTGACGAAACAAAAATCAAATTTCATATAATCAGCATTAAATACAATTTTACAATTTTGAATGTTTATTAAAGGACTGATGCAAGTAAAAGGATCTTTCTCAATGAATTTATTTTACATATTTATAAGGTTATTGATAACTGGAACACCAATGCCTTGATATCACTGTCATATAGAAGGCAAATTTGTTATGGCTTTCTGCATAGGCCTCCTATTCCACTCTGAGGGCTAATTTGTCCGTTTCATAAGCCTATAACCTTAGTATGTTATAAAAACATCCATTAAAGCACCTTTAACTTACAATTTATACCTTTAAGAAAATATGTACGAGAATTCTCTTTCATATTTTAGAGTATTTGTTATGAAAACAAAATATATAAAACATTTTTAAATATAAGGGGACCGTTTCCCTCACTAAAAATGCCAAAAACATGAGTTTCTATTTCAAATATTCGGACTGTAATAATAATAATCATATCATAACACTTGAAGTGTCACTGTAACTCAGTATAATAATAAAAAACAAAACCATACAGTTGAAATAGAAAAGCATGCTTTGGCCTGTTGACGTAAAATAGCATTCCTACTATAGTAGGGCTGTCGAATTTCCAGCAGTGTCTTGGCAGGATTGGGAAACTGCCATCTTAATAGTTTCACTGGATACTGATGAGTCGGTTAGTGAAGGTTTTCCTAGATCTGAGTTTTTACTTATCTGAATTAGTGTAAACAGTTGTTGAAATAATCTTATGATTGATGATTAGATTTGGAACATTTTTTCTGTAAAGTTCAAGTAAATTAGATCACACTTTAATACGTTTCAACCTAGTAATTTTTTTTCGTTTTCAGATCAAAACAAGCTATAATGATTGGGTTTGTTGATTAATTTAATCAAGTTCAAATCTTGGTGACAGTTAAACAATAAACTTAAATACATACCTTTTATTTCATACAAAAAGTCAAGAATTTTCAAATAAAAAGTAACAGTCTGCGACTCTTGTTATACACTTACTGATATATTTGAGAAAATACAGTATTAGTTACTCATATATTTTATTTACTGTATACATTGATTAGTCAAATTATTGTGATAATCGAATGAAAACTCAATTTTTTATGATGCTGACCTCTATTGAGAGTAAACCAAGACAAAAAGAATAATTTTGCTTATGACTAAGGCCTAATAGATGCATTACATAGTATAATTACATTTTTTTAACTTATTACTGTGGCAATGTCACATTTATCTGACGTATCACATTTTTGAGTTCTCAATTGTTTAAATAATGTTAATTACTTTAAAATACTTAGACTGTAAAATGCTTGTTTTTATATATAAGTTTATATTTTACTTAATCTATATATTCTTTGGTAGAACCACAAAAGTACTGACAAATAAGTTGCAAATTAATTATTAACATAAAATTTTGTTACAAAATTAAATATAGTTGAATCAGATTTCTTTTTGAAGAAATAAAGCTAAATAAAAACCTAATAACTAACAGTCAGTGGAACTATCCAATTTTGAGCCAAATTACTTATTTATTGTAAACAAACAAACAACCACATTTTTTTTTACTTGTATCAAACAGGGAATGTAATGATGACTCTTAAATAATAAACATAGAATGTATAATCATAATTATCTTGAATGGATGTTACATTAGAATAGATAACTTTGTATACATAACCTGCCAATTTTGTCCAAGCTACTTTTTTGAATCTTGTCCTATTTAAATGACTTTTTCCTAATGGTAATAGTTATTTACCGTATGCAGAATTAGACTGACAAGTACAAATAACAACAATAATGAGATTATAGACTTAGTGTATTTATGGCAATACATACATTGTGAATATCTTTATTTGTACCGAGTAAGTAGTATTAAATCTCGCTATTTATGAGCACTGTCGTGGTTAATAATGACTTGATATGACTAGAAGGAACAACTGCATATGGATGACCTGTAACAAACAATATAAATTGACATTAGCCAGAAAATCCTTATATATAATACGTGAAGCTCTTTTTTGTCAATGCAACTCTTTCCTTATCTCTTGACTAATTTAAACAATTAAGGTGTCAAAAATTTTACCTCTGTTCGTAGTTCTGCAATAAGGTCTTAATTCTTCGATTTTTTTCACTCTAAATGGCATGAGAAGTCGTCATAGTCCGTTTTTAGTCCATTGAATAACATGGAGACAGATTTAAATGGATTAAAAAGTAACGGCTGTTCAAACGTAAATACTGATATCCAAATAGTTTGTTAGAATGTACAAATAGTTAGAATGTAAACAATGGTGTTTGTAATATTGAGGAGAATAGATATTTTATAATGTTAGACCAGGGAAGGTTGTAAGCATTGTTTTATTCACATTCAATGTTAAGAACGTAATTTTTTATAAACATTCTAACGAGACATATTTATTGTAGGGAATTAAAAACAATGTTGGGTTTTTTGGTAATCATGACACGTTTTTTGTTCGCAAAACAGTCTAGTCTATTGTTGATATTTGTAAACGTTTAAAAATAAATAGATTCAATTGAATATAACCTTCTTATTTTATTAACCTCATATTTAGATTATAGGGTTGAGAGTGGGAAGAAAGCATGTTTGCAAATAAGAGGACTTAAATTCTTCAGTCATATTTTTTTAGCAATTACAACTTATTTTATTGATTTCTTGTGTTTTTTCTGATTCATATAATAGAAAATATAGGGTATCAGCAAACTTACCTGAGAAGAGAAATCCAGGAACAGAATACACAAGAATGATACACCAATACAACACAAATTTTCATTGCCAATGACTCCTTCTTCAGACGAGTCTCTCTCCTAAACTGAAGAAGGTGTCAATGGCACTGAAATTTTGTGTCATGTCAGCATTTTTTTCTTGTGTATTGTGTTGGTGGAATTGTCTTCTCAGGTGATTATTGATACTCTACCTCTCCTATTATTAGATTAGATTAGATTGAAAGGGGATGTACAGTTGGTCCAGCCAACCCTTGCAACGAAGCCTAAGGCTTTTTGTGCCAATCCCGGTGCCTAATCGTCATAAAGCTGGCAATCCTTGACCAGGTCAAGGAGCTTCTTCACAAGATTAGTAATATCCGACTGTCCCAGAGGTGAGCCTTCAAAAAGTACTCTTCTCCTGGCACCAAGAGCCTCACACTCCAGGACAATGTGTTCTGCCGACTCTTCATCCTCCCCACAGAGGCGACAGATGGGATCCTCCGTAAAGAGTCCCACTGTTCTTAGATGCCTCCGGAATTTCTGTGACCGGTGATGAGTCCCACTACCAGCTTGACGTGCAATTTATTCAACCCAAGAAGTGACTTTGTTAACTTCTGGGAAGAATTTCTGACAAGAACCTTGCCGAGTCTTTGCCCTGGGAACCGCCGCCATCTTTCCAGATGTCTGGCGCTGACCCAGTTTTTGATTGCTGTTTTGACAGCTGCAGCCGAAACGCCGCAGGCCGGCTCAGGACCAATGAAGGGCTTGAAAGCACCTTCCCTAGCCAAGGCATCGGCCTGCTCCTTGCCTTCTAATCCCCTATGTCCTGGGATCCATTCCAGCAAGACCTGATTTCTTGAGCCCAGGATGCTGAGGGACTACACACATTCCCAGACTAGACCAGACGAAACCTTCCAGGAGTCAAGAGCCCCTAAGGCCGCCTGACTGTCTGAGAGGATGTGGATATATTTCCCGCAAACCCCTCTCATGGTTTGCGCTGAACGTATGGCGACTTCAGCTTGGAAAACGGTGCCATACGCTCCCAGGCTCACGCTAGCGTTGGTCCTAGGGTCGCCAGTATAGACACCAAATCCAGCTCTGTTGCCCATTCTTGACCCGTCTGTGAACCATACAGTTCGGTTGTGAGTTGAAACCGGGCTACTAACAGCGTCCCAGTACTCCCTCGACCTGAAATCCACAGTATGGGGTCTGGTGAAAAGATACTTAGTCCCAATGAAGTCAAACTTCATTGAGAGTACCTCATCGTTTACTAGATTGACCACTGAGGAGTGACCTGTACAGGACCCCCTCCAGTGGTCAGTCAGTTGAGGCCTGTAAGCCGCCGCCCGATCCTCCCCAATAATGAAGAGATCAAGGGGCGGCAGGTTAAGAAGAACCTCCAGTGCAATTGAAGGGGTCGCCTAAAGGCCCCTGTCATGCACATGCAGGCAAGTCTTTGTTGGCTTGAAAGCCTACCCCGGACACGGTACAGCACGGGAGAGTGGATGATTGGTAGGATAAGGAATTAATGGGATAGGAGTGCTCTCAGTATCGGGATCACACTGAGAGCTGTGGGAAGGTACCCTCCTCCTTTCTCATCGGTTATGGGAAAGATGAGACCCCGGGCTTGGGACCGGTGCAGCTCCTATTATACTATTTCTTGACCTAAAGCCCTATAACCTGACGTAAAATATATATTATATTAACCCTTATAGTGCCGGAAGTCGCTGTGAGCGACGCGCCATGCTAGTGTGAAAAATGCCAGCGTCGCTGTGAGAGAGCCATCAGCCATCAAAGTCATACCAGACGAATTGACAATGACCACCTTCATAAGTTTCCCACTTTTATTTCGTAAAATTGCACAACTGATTGCAGTAAACATTAGATTACGTAAGTAGTCAAGCAGCTGAGTTCGTCTTTCATGCCAATGTAGTGTATTGTTATAATGTTTATTTGTGTGTTATTTATCTAGTTTGTGAACAATTATTTTATTTTATCTACTTAGAAGTTTATTACAATGAGTGACCACACACTTATTCCAGCAGAAGGCAAGACTTTTTCTAACGTTATTAGAAAACATAAGTGATCCTGATACACCAGTTGCTAGCACTAGTAGGTTAGTCCAAAACAATGTTGATGTAGATGACGAATTAATTGCTGATATAATTTCATCTGACGAAAACTCATATTTATTTGAAAGTGAGCTATATATTTATATTTTGTAACTATTAGATTACAGAGGTAAATCAACAATCCCAGTTCTATTTCAGAAAAACTGCTTTACAGATTTCAATAATTAGCCTGCATGTTGCAAGGTAACCAAAATGCAGCATTTTAGCTATATTTTTATAAAATGAAAAATTTTTAACCCTCCAGAAGTCGCACCTAAAATTTTACGTGATCGGTCTCACCGTATCTACAAGATACCCTTATTTTCAGATTATTTACGATGGCCTAAAACTTAGTTTAACGAAACATGATACATCAATATTGAAAGTTGATATCATGTTTATTAAACAATATATGGCAATGTAATTTTCGGCAGGTCAGATTACAGGATAGGTCCCACAGTATCTGTCAGATACCACAGACCTAAATGGCTTCAGGTTCTTTACACAAATGAAAATGTCATCATGATTTATATTTGAACAATCATTAGAATTACTAATCTTTGTTTTTGTAATGACTTTTAAAAACGTTTGGATCAATCAACCTATCTAAGAAAACTGTATATTTTCAACTAAACACATGTATACATTCATTTCAAATTTTGTAATGTAATATTTGAATATAGGACTCTGATTATCGTGTATTTAATACATTTGTATGACAATTTGTATTAAACGCATTTTAATACAAATTGTAGTTTATTATAAATTACAAATTGTCTTTGTCATCTTACATATACAGAATAAAATGTTCTGACGTCAAAGGTTGCACCGTACCTCAGAGATATTAGGGTGAGGGGGGTGTAGGTGTTGCCTTGACGAAACTGGTTTCCACACTGGTTCATTGAGGGAATGGAGGGGAGCTTCCATTGTAATGGTGGCACCCCCTTGACGTGGGAGGGGGAAAGGGTGGGCAAAAAATGTTTGCTGGTATCTATGAGATAAGGTGCGACCAACGGAGGGTTAAGTATGTTTAATGAAATTATTTGCCTTTGTTCAGTTTGAAATTCTCTATAAAATGGTAATGAAAGAAAAATTCTAGAAAAATTTCCCCAGCAATCTCCTAATATTCCCTATTATACTAACCTCAAGCTCCTTACACTAACCTTTGTACGCGGTAAGCAATATATATATCACTAATTAATTATAGCTTCAACCACGGCAAGCTGAAAATATCTCTAATCATTATTTAGAGGCATTACTGATGCTGCTAGAGTTTGTGAGATTGTTTATTCTGTGCGCCTGAACAATGGAGATGGCAGTGGGACGCATAGCAGCTTGCAAATGACTCATCAGTTGTTTTGAAAGACCTAATTACATGTTACCCGCATACCCCATAAGGCAGCATGTGGACATTTTTGCACCAAGTAAACAACATGTGATCAGTTGTTTGTGGTGGTTATAACTCTGTAGATGTGGTATGTTTATTACTGTAATAAGTTCTTTGTTTGGTAATTACTTGTTTGTAAATATTAGTAATAGTTTTATATCATAATTATCTTAGTTTGTTCATTATTATTTTTAGTAGTACAGTATAACCTCGATTATCCGGCTTCGCTTTATCCAGCAGTCCGTGTTATTCGGTTCGGCAAGTAGATAGCAATACAATTATTTACAAGATACAATTAGAATTAATCGGAAGCGTCTTTCAGTTTTCAACCGCAAATGTTGTACACGAGTGTTTCGGTTTTGCATTTCGCCAATTGCAAGTGCTGTATTAACTAGTCACCCTCTCTTGACAAGCGGTCGCTTGTTAATGCCTAATAAGATTTAAGCTGGCAATGTTGTTTACTTTTGTTCAGTGTGGTTGGCTGGAAGAGTCCATTTCGCGAGTGAGGGAAGTTGAAACTGGAAGAGTTCATTTTAAGTACAAATAATATTCAGTTACATAACTCAACATATTTTTGATTCGATTGGAGTTAAAATTAAATTGAAGTATAAGATTTAATATTTAAGTAAACATATATGATTTACATAACATTTACCTTAGAATTTTTGATAGCCTAATTAAAACACAGTTGTATTTTTAAATATCTTTTGTATTGTATGGTAAAGCAGCATCAAAGTTGGTAATCGTGATAAACATCATTCGTTTCATTACAATAGCTGCAGAGTGTGTTGCGTCACGTGCAATTGTAGGCGCCCTGCTTACGCATGCTGTCCATTATCATTTACTAAACATGATTCTTCAATAAAATCAAGTTATTTATACCTTATGTTTTATCCAGCTTCTATCGTATCCAGCTTGACCTTCACCACATTAGGCCGGATAATCGTGGTTGCACTGTACTTCATTGTTATAATATTTTACTAAGGCGAATCCAGACGATTCAAACTTTGACGATTTTGTTTTTGGTGCCATGAATCCCACATATTTAAGTGCCGTTGCAGATGATAAAATTTCTTCTGACTTTGAAAACAATATTTGACACAATATTTGTGATGAAGAAAGCAGTGATGATAAACATTCTTGTAAAACATGTAAAATGCAGCCTGCCCTCCACCCGGATGATTGCCTCAAACTGTATCACACCCAAGCCAACTTTTAGTTTTTATTTTTCTTGTATGTTTGTGTTGATTATCAATTTCATAAATAATTATGATTTAATTTGTTTTTTTATTTTACAGTTCTTTTTTTTTTATGACTAAACATAAGTGCAATGTAGACATAAATTTTCAGAAATATTTTTTTCATATATGTTTCAAATCCAATGTGTAAATAATTTTATTTTACATAGGTGTTTTTATTAATGTCCTTGTTTATAGAACACATACATAAACTAATTTTGAAGAATTAAAATAGTGTTATATTTATATAAACACTACACTGGATTTAATTAATTTTAATGTTGCGTATTAAGGGTTGAAATTTAACTTCTTTATGAGCAATAGATAGTAATTGTTTAATACACCTACTACTTAGTCATACCACATAACATAAATATACTAAAAAAATGAAGTGTTTGAACAATTAATAATAAAATATAAAGTAAATTAACAAAATGATATATAAGCAACCTCAACCTAACATTGATTAATTAAATTCTTTTGTTTATTATGTATTTTTTGTGCTAAATTTTATAAATATTTACTATAAGCAGATTTGTTACAGTCGCTAATTTCTTAACCCTCCAGTGGTCACAATGTATCTGAGATTTCCCCGACATTTTGTTGCTGTTGTATATATGAGTGATAAACTGTGACTCTTGTTGTTGTTATTTCTAGTGCATTTATTGTTATTAAATTTATTAGATCCTAATTATGCGTCCATGATTAATGACTTGTTGTTAAGTGACATAAGCAAGCAGGATAAGATAAAAGTATCTACAAGATACATTGTAACCTCTCACATACGATTTTGATGGCAACCGCTGGAGGGTTATAAGTTTTTATTTATTTAATTTTTTTATCACTTTATGTCAGTAATGTTATCAAACAGGATCTGCCACCAATGCAGAGCTAGAACAAAAATATGCTAAATTTGGATATTCATAGTCGTAGTTCCATTAATACTACAATCAATGTAATAGAATTTTTTATTACCTTTGAACTTTTGTCAGTTAAAATAAGAAAAGTGTCGCACGGAGGCTCTCAAGTAAGAGTGCAGTAGATGATGATTGCTCGGTTTTTGTAAGAGTTACTAGACCATTGGGAAGATGGCCGTTTCCTTGAGTAGCTAGTGGGCTGGGTTTGCCTCCACGGTACTCTGCAACTCCTAATGCTGCCGTATGCAGTTTCTTCAAATAATCTGGCATTCCTATGAACATGAAACAGGCATTTGTTAAACATGGAAACACTCAATTTTATTCAGCTTATCTTCATTTATGGAGTTAAAGGCCCACTCAAACTGAATATGATGTTGTGTATTGTCAGAGTTAACTATCTTATTTGAGTGATTTGTGATTATATGATGAAGTCAAATACACAAGTCCAACCACTATCAATGCCATTTGGTCTATTTAAAAACCACACACTATTACACAAATTTATCACTTACAAAATTTTTTTTCCAATGCGAATTGTACTATATTTGCAAGAATTCTAACTGATACACATAATGACCAGAGATATTTACAATATTTTAAGTCAATCTTACACTTACATTTGAAGATTTGTTAATGGCCTTACAGAATATTATGTGGTTCAAGCAAGATGCAAACCCAATTAAATTTAGCTTACGTGTTCAAAATTACTTTAACGGAAAAATTCAAGAGATCTAGTGCTGTGGTCTTCAACAATTTTTCACCACCATCTTTTAGACGTTTTCTTGTAGAACTTTGTGTAAGTCTATTTGTAGATTTAACTGAAGATCTATGAGCATTGATTTTAAGTGGAACGTTACATCGAGAATATAGTTAGTACTTAAATTATTTAAGATAATCACTTATCTTATTTATGATGTCAATTTTTAAATTGGTAATAAATCTAACTGTACTATGTCTATAGTTGTATATTTAATAATTTTGTGACACTTGTCTGAACTGTATGTTTTTGGTAATGAATTGAATTAAATTATGAATTACATTACAAATATGATATAATGAACAAATTAAATTCTATCATATCTTAGTTGCTCTTTCTCTTGTAATGCAAATGAGTAGCGTCGTTTTTTATTTATTTTTTTATTTTATATTTTTTTTTAATTAAATAGTGATTTACTTATTAATATATGTAATTATTATTTATTATTAGTTTATAATATAAGAGCTAGGACTCTTAGATATGAGATGTTGACCAGTACCGACTCACCCATAAGGGCTATAGGACAGAACCTCTCCAATAGAATTAATTACAACAACATCAAATTTTATCTATAAATACCTTACTGATTACAGAACTTATAATAAGACTCGGTGGAAATAAGTAGTCAATATATTTTTAATGAGTGATATAAACTAACACTAATGTTTTAAGGTTGTTGGTCTATACGTGGGGCTCTTGCTGGAGCGCCTACCACTAGCAATGCTAAAGGATAGGAGAGACAGTAGTGGGAGGGGAGTTATCTGAAAATGTAATAGGAGTGGGCATCATTGGCCAGGCTGCTGGGTTTGGCGTGTCTGGAGAATCAGTTGTTTGGTACAGCAGTCGACAATGTGCATGGTTTGACATTTGCACGTATTTTATTGACGATATTTTATTAATTATTTGGTATGTGTTGACATTCATTGTGTCTGTGAATCTTGTGTTTGTGTAATGTACATTATAAAAACCTATGGAAAGCTCTGTAAGTAATATATTAAAGACTTGTAGTATTAACATTACTTTTGAAAATAGGCTTGAACTAAAATGATTGGCGCCTTGGAGGTAAAGATACGTCTTTGGTTGACATTTCAGTGGCTTCTGGACAACTTGTTCAGAGTACAATCTTCTTAACTCCTACACATGAATATGAAGTTATCGAAGTTATACATTCTTTGAAAAAGGGATCGTCCTCAGGTAGAGACCACATTTCTTCCAATGTTTTGAGGGCCTGTGCTGAAGAACTGGCTTTCCCGCTTATGTACCTGATCAACTACTCGTTTTTCTCAGGTGAGTTCCCATCTCCATTAAAGAGTTCAGTTGTCAAACCAATATTCAAATCCGAGTGCTCAAATGAATCAAAAAATTACCGTCCTATTTCTATTCAATCAACCTTCTCAAAGGTGTTTGAGAAGATATTCTTGAACTGTCTCTCTTCTTTCCTAAACTCGAACAATGTACTATCTCGTCAACAATTTGGCTTCAGCAAAAACACCTCAACACTGAATGCTATGTTTGACTTCATGTCTAATATAACATCGTCCTTGGATAGAAAAGATCATGTGTTTGGTCTGTTTTTAGACCTGAGCAGGGCGTTCGATGTTGTGAATCATCCATTGCTCTTGTATAAGGCTGAGTCTTGGAATTAGGGGTAATGCACTCAAATGGCTGTCTTCTTATCTGCTGGGTCGTACACAGACAGTAAAAATACCTTTCATAGATAAACTTGGCTGTGTCAGGAATCAAGTGTCACAGGAGTCTCAGATTGTCACTGGAGTCCCACAGGGTTCGGTATTGGGGCCGATCCTCTTCTTGCTCTTTATTAATGATATTCAAGACAGTGTTGACAATGGCACTTTGTGTTTATTTGCAGACGACATCTCATTTTGTATCTCAAATCCTGATAAGCGACTACTTGAGGTTGACTTTTTTATGCAAAGTAGTTCAATTTTACAATGGTTATGTAAAAATAAACTATATATTAACTCAGATAAAACAAAAGTTATTGACTTTAACCTAAAACGAGAAAGTAGTGTCAGGGCAGAATCGTCTTGTCTTCTGCTTGGTGAAGTAGAGGCGGATTTTTGCTTTGACACAAATTTTCTTAGTTTACTCATTGACTCAAAGCTAGATTTTAAAATACACATTGAGAAACTAATGGGAAAGTTAAGCAGTTGTATTTTTATACTTAGAAGACTGTCTGCCTTTGTCAATAGACAGATACTTTCGTTAGCTTATTATGGATGTTTCAACCCCCACATCATTTATGCTTTGCCAATTTGGGGATCTGAGAGCTGTAAAACAAAACAGATATTTACAATTCAGAAGAAAGCTATTAGAGTTATTTTTGGCTTGACAAAATATCAATCCTGCAAAGGCAAATTCAGGGAAAACAACATACTGACGTTTCCCAGTCTATTCATTTTTGAATCTTTAGTTTTAGTAAAGAAAAACCTACACCTTTTCCCAGAAAAACCAGTTCTTAAATATAGTTTCAGAAACCTTGATTTCTTACCACTTCCTAACCACAAAACCTCTTTTTTTCAAAAACAGTGTTATTATTCTTGTATCAAGCTTTTTAACAAACTGCCACTTAGGATAAAAGATATTCAATGTATAAAAAAATTCAAGCACTGTATAAAAAATCTACTTTTGATGAAAGAATATTATTCAGTTAGACATTACTTAGAAGATGTAGCTATTCACTAGTTATTTTACGATATTGTTCATAGTTGTAAGGACGATTGTTAATGCATTGTATAATGTTCATGACAATAAAATATTTGATTTGATTAGGTCCCTCAAGGCCTAATTTATGCTCAAGACAGGTACAAAATGCATGTTAAGGTAAACACAGTTATACAAGGAAATTCAACCATTCTCTATACAATCATATTGATTGGTTCTGCGTATGATGTGAAAATAACCTCTTTTGTTACTAATGTTTAGTTATGAATGTTGACGAATCATTGGTAGAAGACGGTATTCGAAGACGGTGTTTCGGACTTTAAATGTTTTGCAGACAATGTTAAAAAGCATTAAGTGAAAAACATAAATGCAGGGATTGAATGCCACAGTTCTTAACTTTTCTAAATTGGCCTAACCTTTCGAATATTTTGCGTTCCTGAAGCCTGGCCATTATTGCTGCCTGTTATTTGTTATGTAGTTTTATTAATTAGCTATCTTTTATTTATTTGTTGTTTTGGTTAGGTATTAATTTCTTATTGGTGTTTATTCATTTATGTGTTTTTGTTATTTATTTGTTCTTGTATATGTTTATTGTTATTGTTAACTTTTTTACTTTCTGCTGTATATTCTGATGGAATTTCTTAGGTTGTAAATAGAAAGTCATTTTTTGGTAAAATTCTACTAATTTAATTTTCATTAAGAGCGCTTTCGCCGGTTAAGGCATCTTCAGTTATAAATACAGTATAAACAGAAAACGTATGTGAAAATAAAAAAATAATAAAATCACATGTAAAACATTAAATACTAGTTATATTAAATTTGTGGCTAAGTTTGATAAGAATTATTATAATTAATATATGGTTTAGAATAATTAAATATATGAATTAAATGTATAGCAGTTTTGAAAGATTAGTGTATTTCCCAACCATCTCTAAATTTTAGTAATATATTTTTACCTTTAATTAAAGATGAAACCTCATCAAAAATTGAAAACTCTAAACCATATTGTAATTCAAAATAATTCTTATCAAACAGCCATAAATTTAATTTAACTAGTATTTAATGTTTTATATATACACAAGTTTATTTTTTTGCAGGCTAGGCCTACATTTTAGGCTATTTTCCTATTTTCAAAGTTTTTAATTTAGATTATTTCAAATATTTTAAAGCAACTTTTAATAAACTATATTTTAGCCTTAACTTGTTTTTTTTTGTCTGTGTTCTGAGTCCGGTGCCTTTCGCACTCACCCTCGGTGGATCCAGTATTTGATTTTACAAGGGTAGGTTGCAGTAAGAACCAGTACATACTGAGTAAATTAATTTATGCTATTAAATTTGGCAGAGCTTTTGAACTTCCGCTGAGAGGGCATGACAAGCGAATTACGTAAGACAATCCTGGAGTTGTCTGTGGGTTGGTTAATTTGATGGCAGAATTAGACTGCACATTAAGCAACGTATTAAAAAACAAATAACCGTGTGTTTATAGGCCTCTCTGACCATTCAAAATGAGTTGCTGTTTGCTTTCAGCCAATTTCCAGTAAAACCTCTGAGGCAGATTATATTACTATCGAGGCTGATCAAACCACTGACTGTGCTACATTGTCCCAATTTGTTTTTGTTGTAAGGAATGAGTTGAGAGGTAGAATTAATGAAAGATTAGTTAGTTTCATACTACCAAGAAGTCATGACGCGGAAGGAATAAGTCAGGCCATATTTAGTCAGAGTAACTTCAAATTAACTGAACACCTGAAAAAGTTATTGCTCAGAGTTATGATGGCACTTCAGTGATGAGTGGACAGCACACAGGCGTGCAAGCAAGGGTCAAAGCCATTTACAGAAATGCTAACTTAGTTCACTGTTACGCCCATCAAATGAATTTAATAGTAGAATGTTGTGCTATTCAAAATAAACAAGTTAAATATTTTTCAGCAACTTTGAGGCATTTTTAAGTTTTTTTTTTCCAAAATCTACCAAAAGAACTGTTATTCTTAATAAGGTGGTACAAAAACATATTCCAAGAAATGCAACAACAAGGCGGAACCTTAAATCTAGAACAGTAAGCACAATAAGTATGTTCAAAAATGAAATATATGAGTGCCTAGAACAAATACTGGATGATGACACTAATGATTATTCTACAGTTAACAAAGCAATTGGTTTGAAGAATCTTTTAAAAGATGACAATTTTATTTACTGGTTTAACTTTTTAATAAGCTAATGCCACACTGTAACATTCTCCACCATGAATTGCAACACAGAACAATTGACTGCATCAAAGCCCTTTGAACACATTACCGAGTTCAAGTCAGTTATAAATTCAAAGGATAAGAAATTCATCTGATCGTTATCAACCCATTGAAGCCAGTACTTCTAGAACTCACCTAAATTCAGATCAAAACACTGTTATTAACAATAATAATGATGACAATGAATCAGAAGAATATCAGCTGAAACAGAAACGTGGTCGTTTTCAAGACAGAAGGAGTATTGTCGCAAACGAAGTGTGTGATATAATATTAACAGAAATTAACTATGATTTCATTTTCACGGACCATTTAGCTATTGGCAAAATATTTGAAACAAATCTGTTCACTTCACAAAACTGCATTTCCTGAAAATGAACTTAACATTACTATTAAAGCATACGCTGGCCTTAATAAAATTGAACTAGGTCAAGAATTAACTGTAATATATGACAGTAATAATTTTTCAACAGCAAAAGGCTCTTTAATGCTACTAAATGTTATTTATGAAAACAACCCATCATCTACACTGCCTAAATCTGTAAAAATGTTACGTATTATTTGCACAATTCCAATGACAATGGTTGAAACTGAAAGGTGTTTTTCAACATTTAAACAAATCAAATCGTTCAAACGAAGTACAATTAAAGAAGATAGACTTTGTGCTTTGGCAATGTGCTCTATGGAGAAGCAGCTATTACCCACACCCAACTTTATTGAACTATTGATAGACTATTTTGGTGAACAAAGGGAGAGGCGTATGGATTTATGTTACAAGCAAATCAATTAAGGTATTTCTGCAACATTTAAATTATAATTAAATACATTATTATTAATTAAATGTCCCACCACACTTGCAGTCCACCAGCTGCTACTGATGCTAACACAACTTTGTGCATATTTTAAGGTGGATATGAATTATTACCTGAGTTGAGGATGACCTGTGTAGTCTGGTTACTAACTGAGTTAGACTGTTCCTCAGAAAGGGCCATAACACAATAGCCAGAGCAACTAAGGAATCTACAGCTTTACGTGGAATCCAAACCACTAAGTATTGGTCTGATTTTCAGCTAATTGACAAGCCTGATACTCAGCTCTCCTCTACATAACATCCGGACACTGACTACCACCAAACATGGACACCCCAGACTTCTCTAGCAGTGTCCATGCCAATAGCAACCACTGAGCGCATGCCATATCAGTATTAACCCACTGGCGACATAATTAATTAAAAACAAAAATACTTGTAAAACAAGCTAAAAATGAGCAAAACTGTTGCAGTGACTGGTGGGTGCTGTTGACTAATCAGTCAACATTACATTGGAAGCATACTACCGCTATTCTCTCATGTCGCCACACTGTTCTTTAACATATGAGCCTGAGGCTTGTGGGCCGTATAGGCCCGTAAACGCAGAAGGACGGTTCTAATGCAATTGCACCAGTCACCTTTTTGCACCCTTACTGGGATTCAAATCTAGACATCACCATCGCCCTGGCTTCAGAAGACAGCGACTCTATCCACTAGACCACCAAGGTGTGATGCAGCATGGGCCAAAACCGGTTCAAAACAGGTAGAACTCTTAGCAGGAGAATTTTGTACTGTGATTAGGTAGTATATGACTGTAGTTCTTCCTTTTGCCACTAGTTGTTCTCATAACAGATAATGCTCTCTAGTAAAAATGTTGTCTCTCTACAACATTATTACTTATTAATAAACTATTAATATACTATTTATAACATTATTAATATACTATTAATTATGTTATAAAAATAACCTATTATTAATAATAAAATAACCACGAACAATGTTTTTTTTTTTTCTTTTATTTGGAACACATATAAAATCTTACTGTATTATCGGTGAATACTTAATGAAGTCAACATAATCACCTTTCTCACAGTTGTTAATGAATTGCAAGCCTACTCTTATAATAATTACCACTTACAACCTCCCTCTGCTTCTTTTTGCAGAAATTACTTTCTATTGTAGAGACTAATTAATTGCTTTTAGATAATTTTGTTGTTTTGTTATCCAAAACTATCAATTAATGGATGGAAAGCTCTTAAAAATCCATACAGAAACTGTAATTGTGATAAGATAAGTAAAAATATGAAAAGTTACCTGTTACTGTCACCCATAAAGTCATTGGTGAGGGCACATTTACTTCAGGGTTGTCAAAATACGTCAGACTGAACTCAATTCCTGGCTGCAACAAGAGAAATAACTTTTTTACATTGTATACAAACAATTAAAACAAGACAGTTTGCAAAGAATTTAATTTCTAAATGTAGGCAGGAAAACAATACTAATTTTTACATGAACTTCAATTAGAGGTTCTAACTACTCTAACAAGGATATGTGTAGTCAGTCTCAAAGTTAAACTAAAATAAGAAAAAAAGTGAATTTTTAATGGAGTTAGTGCTTGAATTGTTTGTGGTAAGAAATCAGGCTTTACTTTACTTTACTTTTTTTTTTTAAGTTTCTTTACGATAAATCCTGTACAGGTAAGAAACATTTCAAAGCCACTTAGACTTTGATTGATTAGAGTCAATAAAAAAAATAAATAAATAACAGAACTAATTCGTCGCAATATTATTAGTATATTACAATTTTAATGTTCAAAATGTGTTATTTAAAGAATTCATTAATTTCCCAATACGTATCTTGATAATTTAAAGTATTCTTCAATGCTGAACCAATATTGTTTGTATCAATAATTAATATTAATTATGCTTTAACCTGAATACGGTCAAGTTTTATTTTATTTTCCATTCCTATGTTTCATGTTATGTCCATATCCTATTTTCACAACTGTTTTATGTTCTCTTACAATCTTTTACAAATTGAAACAGAGTGACATTCACCAACAGTACCAATAGCACAAATAGAAAGTAAAAGGCACATTACAGGTACAGTACTGGTAGTACCTCATTATAATGGACAATTTTCAACAATTATTAGTTTGTTTTATATTAAATCATTCTTATATTGATGTAATTTAACAATTAGAAGGAATGCCAATAAAAATTCTATTCTTTAGTTAGATATAAATATGCACTACTTATTACATATAAAGTAAATATTAACATAAATTAATCCTTATTACAATGTATCTTAATCCTTAGGTCTGCCTCTAAACTAAAAGAATCCTCAAAAGTTGCCATTGCTCTGTGTGGTGAATACTATCATGTGGATAGTTGATAAATTCACTTCATTTCTAAAAATAGTTTATTACACATTATTAATTTATATATTTATTAAAAACATTGTAAAAAGGGAATGAAAAAATTTATTTTTACTTCACTATTATAGAGAAGTAGTAAAAACTAAACAGCATATGCTAAATCAACATTTTGCCAACAGCTGGTTTGAACAATAAGAACATACAATTCTATTAGACAGAGATACTTTAATTCTCTCATGCTATATAAGAAAGGAAAAAATGAGTTGGAATTACATACGACAGTAGTTGATTACTGACAGTTAATGGGTGACATAGTCTTTCACGTATACAGACTTACGATGAGTTCTGATCGATCTGCACAACTCTAGTGGATTTTTATTTCTTGTCTCATTCTGGGGTTTACTGCTGGTGTTTGGAAGAGATTATTGTCACATATTTAAATGCTAGATGTTGTCTATGCTGTTCTTCAGGAATGATGTCTTTTCTTGTACATTAGGATTGAAGGTTACAGCCTTAGCTAAGATTACATTGAGTTTCAATTAGTCAATATGTCTTTTGAAAATATATACGCTGACCAGTCTGATCAGGTAGTGAAGTAGCCTGTACTTACTTACGATGGTTCCTGGTTTCCAAATAGGTTTATTATTTGTATAGTAGCGGGCTTGGATTCTCTTTGAGCTGTATGAATTGTGTGTTCTGTATAAAGGACTTTTGGATATTGGTTGGTTTCAAAGCAAAAAACTTTAATTCTGATTTGATGATTAAAAATATTTTTGAAGTTGTCTTCTCACTTGCTAATGGTGTGGATTGAGATCTGAGGAGTATTTCTCAGACCTTTTGTTTTATGGTATAAGACTCTTCAATCATTGCTGTTTTAAAGTTTGGAAATTTCTTTCTGCCAATCCGTTTGTTGCTAAATGATCCGGTAATATAAGTTTTTATCAATATTTTGCCTTCTTTGCAGAACTGCTAGAACACTTCTCTGGTGAAGATTGGCGCATTATCTGACACTATAAAATCTGGGAATCCGTAGCAAGAAAATAAATTATGGAGCATTTTGATTGCTAAAGATGAAGTTGTTGCTGCTCAATTTCTTAATACCTCAATTTCTGTCCATTTAGATTTTGCATCTATCATGACTGGAAAATTGTAGTTCTAGAACGGCCCAGCATAGTCTATGTGAATCCATTGCCATTTGTGTTCTGGTTCCTCCCAAGTGTGTAGAGGAGCACGTTCTCTAAGATAAAACGTATGCTGCACACTCTTAAACAACTCTCTCAATGTCTTTGCCAATTGATTTCTAGTACACGCAACAATGGGTAAGTTATTTCATTTTTGTTGATAAAATGTGTGAGTGCTGTAGTTCCTGAAGGACTGAGTCTTGAGACTTGCTGGTATGACGACTCATGACCTCTGAGTATGATGTTACCAGATGTGGCCTTGAGACTTGCTGGTATGACGACTCATGACCTCTGAGTATGATGTTACCAGATGTGGCCTTGAGACTTGCTGGTATGACGACTCATGACATCTGAGTATGATGTTACCAGATGTGGCCTTGAGACTTGCTGGTATGACGACTCATGACCTCTGAGTATGATGTTACCAGATGTGGCAATTCCAGAGTCTTCTATGTATCCTTGAAGCAATTCTTTCAATAATTTTGATAAATTAAGATCTTTTCTGGTTTCTTCTTTAATATTTTCGTATGTAAGATCAAGTGTTGAAATTACTTTAACAGTTGATTAACAGATTTGATTGACTTCAATGTTGATGGAATTTCCAGCATGGGGTGTTGATTCAATCAGCACTCTTGATAGGCAATCATTAGTGTTCATTTTATCTTTTTCTTTTTGTAGAGAATGTCATAGTTAAATTCTGATATAAATGCTGTGATCTTTGAAGTCGAGCAGATTTCATTTGTCGCATATTGGTGTGTTGGTGAAAGATTCTTACAAATGGTCGATTGTCAGTTATTAATTTGAAGGGTCTAGCCAACACATATTGATGAAAATATCCTACTGCAAACACTATGGCTAAGGCTTCTCTATTCAATTGTGAGTAATGCTGTTTAGCTTAGAAAACCCAGACAAAGGCAATGGGATGTTCTTGACTCTTGATTATGTGCGAAAGTATCCCCATAACACTTGGGGACTGGCATCTTGAGCAAGTTGAACTGGCAAGGTAGGGTTAAACGGTTTAAGCATTTATTCACTGGCAATTTCCCGCTTCAGTTGATCAAAAACTTTATTGCATTTTCCATTTCAAACTAATTTCTCATTTATTTTAGAAATTTTCTCATTATTATTGCCACTAATTAACAGAATAAGACTGCCAAGTTTAATACCATTTTCTCAATTCGTTTTGAGATTTAAATATTTTGATGAGAAACACAAACGGACACACAGGCAAAAAACATAACACAGTAAGACATATGTTTATATAAACTCTTGAGCTTGTTTCTGTGTCTACTATCACCCTCTGAAGTTGTGCCTATATCTACCGAATCACCCTGTATATAGATACAATTTCCAAAGAAACAAAACTTCTACTAAATACAAATTAATTCATTCAAACATTATGAAAGGACTATAACCACCTAAAAATATTATAAACATCAGTATTTACATTCCTGTAGCTATTCAAACTTTATAGACATTATTTACATTTGAACAGCTGTTACTTTTTTACTAATTTACCACTTTGCACGCTGAGTTACATTATAACAAAATATCTATATGAAACTGATTTTAGTGTTAGTTCCTTATAATAAGTTGTAACTCAAATATACTATACTTTTGGACATTTTACCATTTTTTAGCCAAAATATGTTTCACGTAGATACAGTGGAGTACCGGTAATCCGAAATAATTGGGACCGAACCCATTTTGAATTACAGATTTTTTCTGATTAAACGGATTTTCCTAAAACACTCTTTTAGTAAAAAAATAACACAAATGATTTGCCTAACATTAAGTACAGTACTTCAGTTTTTAGCGCAATAAGAGCCTATGATGATAAGAAGGGAATAATGAACCCTTTAATCGAAGACTACATTTATCTGAAATGTACGATAAAACTCAGTTTTTCAAGACAAAATGTTAAGTTACTAACAGAAATTGATCCCGGGCCCAGCGATACTAGACGCCGTTGCATTTGTTACTAATCCACGTTATCAGCTGATAGAAGTTGTGTGTATATTTCTGGTGTTCTCACGCTACCTCAGACAGCACTATACCTAATTCCAACTGTCAGTCTCTTATCAACAGTTTGAACACGTGTGTTTACATATCTCGGTTTTGTTATAACACACAGCGGATTTTCAGATTACCAAAGTTCGGATTAGCAGGACTCTACTGTTTTACAAAATGTTTGCTAAATGTATCACTATTGATTTTACACTCAAATAGATTTCTCATCCAATGTTTAATTTTGAGTCTCAAAATATCAGCTGTTTTTGTGATCCATTATGGAGCGTTAGAGTAGTCCCATGTAAATGTAAAGCAGGTTGAAACAGCTGTGGTTGCTGGCCTCACTAACTAACAAAATAACAGGCACAAATATTCCTATTAGATGGAATATCTATTGTAGGACGTAGGTGTATATTGTATAATCAAGGGTATCACTAAGAAAATCAAACTTTCTTCGTGTTATAGATATAAATAAAATAGTTGAGGAAATGTTTAGTAAGACTTTAAATAAGAAGTAAGAAAAATGAAACAATTACTAGATGTTACTAACCAAAACTGGGAAGAAAGTGTAGGAGGTCATTATCATCTGTGAGGTTTTCCAAATACAAACAAATAATAATATAACACAAACAAATTATAAAACACAAATAATAAAAAAAACCTAACATTTTTACTAACTTTACACTTTCTATAAAATAATACAATATATAAGAACAAAAAACATATTAAATAATAAATAAATAAATGGAACAAAGTAAACATAAAACCAAGCAATCAATATAAAAAATCCAGTAATGTAATCAGCTTAGTGATCGTGTCTACAGCCATCTGATGCACAGTTAAAGGCTACATTATATCATAAACACCCTAATATATCCACCTTAAAACCTAATTGACATTTTTTATGGCAAATATAAATCAAATTGAATACTAAATAAATAATAATTTATTTCCTTCAATATATTAGAACATTTTTAAAAAATTTAAACTTAGGATATTCACTGGCCACTGTTTCTGGTATTTGTGGCCAGGCTACAAAACAAAAACATTTTAATTGCAAATAAACTACAAAATCTTATTAATATAAAGACACAATACTTAATATTTCAATCATACTTAATACTCATTGTTAGGCAACAAAATAACCAATATCATCTACAGCCATTTGCTGCGTTATGGCCAAATACGAAGAATTTTGCTGTGTGAGAAATGATTAAATCTCTCTCCATGTTATACCTACGGCTAGAAAACATACTTTGAGACCTTTCCGTGCCCTTCAAGTTGAAAATATTGGAAAAATAACACTTTTTTTACATAAATACAATTTTTTCACAACTACAAATAAGGGAAGTTTTTTTGGCAAAGCAAATGTTAAATTAGTCAATAAATAAGGGAGAAGTTGCATTACTAAAAAAAAACGGCTTCACATATTACATAGAAGGATTTGTTTTTTACATCCATATAAATATTACAAAATTAACACTAAGTCGCGAATGGTTATTTTTGTCAATAAGGGTAGATTTTTCTAAATTAATCATGGCAGTTAATTTTCAAGTTATTTTTCTCTTACTGAATATTTCATAGCCTACTAAAGTATTATTACAATTATTATTACTTAATCTGCTAAAACTAATGATAAAATGAATTAGACTGTACATTAAACCTTATCAAATGTAGTAGTCGGCTTGATGATCATGTATGACCAGTATTCTGTGACTCTCTGTTTGTTGGATAATACTGGGCAGGATGGATGCTTAGTACTGTGATTCACCAAGTAGATCAAATTACGCTTCTTGTCTATCCTGTAGCGACGTTTGAAAACGTAATCACGATTACTGAACATTTTCTGAAAAAAAGAAAAGAATATCATTAATAAATACATAATATATAAAAAATCAATTTTAAAAGGTTTTTAAAAACCAAATTAATTTTTATTTTATTTTCCATACAAACAGATGTCTCCATTTTTTCATTAAAGTATTACCATAATAAGTGTTTACATTATTAACAAATACTAAATAATGTAAACCTTTGATTTTGCCTCTGAGTGTCATCACACTATCCCGAAAGAAGTCTACAATGTGAGCAACACTATTTCCAGTTCTTTGAAGACTACTTGCTGCATATTTTGTATGATGATGCTGCCTGACAAAGAGATCTCTGGATTGAGTTCATGACAGAGTCTTCAGAAGGATCAACTTTAGTATATCAGCACAATCAACTTTCCATTGAGGATCTTATGCAGTAGGACAACATCAGCTGAGACTCTACGATCCGCAAGAGGTTGAAGCCCAAGGTTTAGAGAGAGATCTTCAATCAGCATTTCATGGAAATAGTAACATTTCTCTACACCCAACATATGGAAAAATCTTCGTTGAATTCTCTCCAGATTTTTAATGAGATATTTTTGATGAGGATTCCATAATGGTGATCAATATTCGAGAATTTGCTGAATCAGAGCACAATAAACATATTCAAAGCTGCTTCATCACATATGTGTTTAATAACTGAATCCTGATTAGTACTTCCATAGATCATTTCTTCCCTCATTCCTGTTAGTTCTGATTTTTATACACCTCTAAGTATGAAAAGGTTGCTATTTGCTAATAATAAGTGCTATTTGGAAACTTTAAACTACCCCACACTGATGTAGCCCCTTGTATCCAGGAGGATTGACAAAAACAGATTTAAAATATCTAAAACGACAAAAAAGATTATGGATATCCTTTAACTTTTTAATCACCCTGGAGCATGGAGCCTATCGCATATTTTTACTTATACAAAATTGGTACACATACTACCATGGGAAATAAAATAAAATAACATTTCACTAAGGTTGTGGAGGAACAGCTGACAGTAGCATAATTGTTTAGGAACATCGGCCACCCCTTACCACATTCTTTAGACAAAGGAAATGCTAAGGATGTTGACGTGATAGCAGATGGGAACAAAACCAACTTATTATTGATAAAAAGTTCCAATAGCTAGGAAATTATACAGATAATAACTATTTCTGAAGGTAATAACGTACAGATTAACTGTGCTAAACCCAAATCATTAATTATGTATCTTTAATGTTTAATATGGTGTTATGTGTCTGTTTCCAATATGAATATTGGTCAACTCATATTTTCTCCAATAATTATTTGTATATTTATTTTATGTAAATTTATACCAATGTGTCTGCCTACTTACTTGAATCACTCTGGTGTAATGATGGCAAACGTGGTATAGCAAAGTCGATCACAATTATATTTGTACTGCTTGCACTAATATAATACATTTCTGTTGTGTGACATTCACTTGTGTTTTTTTATTTCTACCAACATGTAATGTGTTAACTAAAAAACTATATGTAGCATATATAATCATTTATCTTATTATTTTAATATGATGCTTTCAGTTGGTTTACATTAAAATAGTTATTCCATCTACATTTACTGTGTAATAAGTAACATTGACACATTGAGTTCTGAGCCCAAGTATAGGTCGAACTGCTGTGAATTCCGTTGAAATGAAATATGTCTTTATTGTATTTTCCTCATATACAAATGGTGAGATTATGACTATGGAGTCCTCTCTGACACCTAACCACTATTACTAAATATTCCAGTAATTTACCTTTGTAAATAAACTCATATGAACTGTTACAGTTTGTAAATAAAATATAAAAGTAAGTAAATGTATAATTTATACAAAATGAAAAATAGTAAAACAATAAATTAAATTACTAAACAAAAATAAAATGAAATAGCAAAAATATTATACCTATAAATATCATATTTTAAGAAGTGTGTATTTACATTAAACTTAGAAAAAAGCAAAAAATATAAACTAAATTAAATCCAAAAATACATTATCTTTAATACCGTACTGTTGCGTACAAAACCCGAGTATATATCGAGCTGTCATATTCAATTGAATATATTTAGGTATTTCATAAAATCTCAGTTTTTATACAACCACAATATTAGCATGGTATACTGATGCAATAAATATCGACATGGTATACTGATGCAATAAATATGCAAACACCTGATATAACGTAACCTGTTTTTTATAAAAACTGCACATAAAATGACAACCAGTGATATCTTCTAGTGTGGAAAATAATAAATACAAAACTAGTGTTGACAGTAATGATCAAATCATTTATCCATTCACACAAAAAAACTTCAAGTGGTGGCAAAATTATATTTTCACTTGTTCACGATGTCACTGAAATTCACTTATCTTATATTAAACAAGAAGACCCAAGCCATTGAAAAAGTATTGTCACATGAATAAATTTTTAATTGCAATTGAGAAAGCGCTGGTAAACATGGGAGGGTAAGATCTTCATGTTGATCACCGACAACCACCAAGGTAAAAGACTTACGGGACATAATTTTCCTGATAAAATCCTGGGATCTGACAAAAATCTCAGCAAACTAGGATATGTAAGGTGTGTTCTGAGCTGCTACTGGAAAAAGTGGTAGAAAAGAAACATCTAGGGGTGCCCTGATTGTAAAATAGCAAGGTGTGTACCTGAATGCTTCAGACTTTATCAAACCAAATCTGTTAACATTTGGTCACATTTTTGTACATGTTTGTACTGTAAATATTTAAGTACTGACAAATACTATGACATAAATATATATTTTCTTTCAGGGATTTTAATTTTATAAACATAGTTATAAGGTAAAAAAAATATTCAAAAAGCAGAACAATGGAATTATGCTTCATGTCGCAATTTGTTTATTTTGTCAAGTTTTCTAGTGACATAACATGTAGAATATTATATATTTTCTTGAAGTGGATTGTTAAGCTCTGACATTTGATATAAAGTATAGTATAGTACAGTAAACCAGATAAAAGAGTAACAATTAAATAGAAAGCTACTATATTTTTCACTTGACATTGGTTATATTATATCAAGGGAGATGTAGTTCTTTGAAATGCATCACTTTCCCTGCCCGCTTCGAAGTTGGGATGGGGTAGGGGACATCTTTTTACAGGGGGAAAAATATTTAAAAATAACACATAAAGTGGGTTAATTAACTCATTTTATGAAGAAAATGTTATGAACAAATTTTCCATAAATTGCACTCCTGCTGATAAAGAGCATTTAATATTGAAATTTTCACCCCAAAATTTCATGTTTTCATAGGCATTTTTGAAATAGTGCAAAAAGTGTCTCACTTATGTACAAATTTATAAAGACTTAATTTAAAGCTAATAAATTTCCCTTTCAGAATCTTTTTTTTTTATTTTTTCATCATTAGTCAAAGGCTAGATTACAGATAATGTTCGTTTTAGAGCTGTTATGAATAATCCTAAGGCACCCACAATGAATGGTATTTCAAAAAATTCACAAACTTAATGTACCTATTAGGCCCCTGGTAAATTTCAAATCTGCACCTACTTACAATGTATCAAAGATGTTGTCCAATATTTTAACATCTGCTTAGAACCTTGAAAATAAATATACTGTTAAGAACAGTATTGACTTTGTCGATAAGGTCAATCATGTAAAACTGTGTAATAAGACCAGGTTAGCCTCATTTGACATATGTAATAAATATGTATATTAATATCCCAGTTGATGAAGTGATTAACTTAGTTACAAAAAAACTTATAGAACAACAATATGAAAGCATATATGTAAATCATATTGTAAAGTTGCTCAAAACTTTATATAGAAAATATAAAGAAAAAAAATACTAATTGAAATTATTTAATTTTCTTCCTATTGATTATAAAATGCTGCCTACTGATAAGTTTAAGAATAAAATTAAGAATTTACTTACTAAAAATTGTCTGTATAATACAGAAGAGTTTTTTGAATTGGTTTTTGAGTAGATAATTCCTTATTTTTAATTAGTTATAATTGTATTGACGCTTGTAATACATTTTGTGAACAGTAAAATATTTATTTATTTTTTTAAACTATCTTGAAACAAAATTACTTCCATTTCAATAACAAATTTTACTTATATATATATAAAAAGAACCACACTTAGCAATCTTTTCTTGATGTTTTAATTGCTAAGTGTGGTTCTTTTTATATATATATAAATAATAAGCAATCTAATAGCTAAAAATGTCAAAAAATTTTACTTACAAAACGATGGTTTAGCTATGGGTAGTCCACTGTCAGCCATTTTGTCAGAAGTTTATTTACAGCATCATGAAGACTCCATTTTAGATCAATTAAAAAAGGATCATGATGTTACATTTTACACCTGTTATGTCGATAATATTCTGGTTTTATTTAACGAGAAATCATTTAATGACTTAGATAATATGTTAAATGTATTTAATTGTCACCACCAGAAGCTAGTTTTTCCAGTGAACTTGAATCTATGAATGAAATCAACTGTTTGGATCTTAAGATAATTCATGATTGTAACAAACTTTCATAGTTTTCAGGAAACCTAATCAAACCAATTGTTCAATAAATAACAGTTCTGTCCATCTCCCGTCTCACAAAACAGCTAGCTTCAGAAGTATGTTGTATAGGGCGTATTCAATACCATTAAGTAATTCAGATAGAAAACTGGAAATAAATGTAATAAAATCAATAGCTATTGCAAATTGATACAAGGTATCAATCATTGATGAAATTGGAAGTAGAATAAAAAAGAAAATAGAAAATAAAGTTTGAAACAATAAATGAACAACACTTAAAAAAGAAAAATCTGATAAAGAACAAAAGAAGTATGTATCCCTCCACTACAATGGACCATTTACGCAAAGAGTTGCTAAAAGATTTAAGAAATTCAATTTATCAACCAATTTATTTGGGTCCAACACTTTACACCCAAATATTGAAAGTGAAAATAAATTCAATAATTCAGGAATATATAGGATTAACTGTAATGATTGTAAGATGTTTTACATAGGTCAGACTGTAAATTTTAACGAAAGATAAAAAAAACCATGTCTCTACTTTTAAAAATAAGGAACCTGAAAGATCTAATGTAGCAAAACATCTTCTGATTGTACCCACAGCTTGAATAAAAAAAATAGATAAATATTCTAAAATTTTGTAATAAGGGTAGGATTATGAATGCAAGGGAAGGGTTTTTTATTTTTAAAGAAAAATGTAAGGATCGAGATAAACTAATGAATGAACAAGTTAATTTTGATTCAGAAATAGTTTTTAATAGTGTATTTACAGCTATTAAAAGAACAGAAGTAACAGCCAATAGGAATTAGCCAATAATATCACAGCAGCCGCCATTTTGACATTTCCAGCCAATAGGGTCACGTGATCGTAGGCCTATAAATTGAGTTGTTGAACTCCATTTTCCATTCTTTTGTGAATCTCTTTGGTCTGAGGAAGGTGAGCATGGTTCACCGAAATCGATCACCATATTATTTGTGCATTTTGTACTTGTATTGTAATATATTTGTGCATTTGGTGCTTATATTGTAATATATTTGTAATGTGTGACGTTCACTTGTATTGTATTTGTACCAACACATATTATGCTAATTAAAAAACTAAAGGCTAGATAAAGCATTGCAAAGATGGCGCTTTTATCAATAAATAAAAATAATGGGTTGTTTCAACGTGAATATCTTGAAGATTGTCACTAATACAAAACAATATTTTAGACGAAATTTGAGAAGAATAAAATTATAAAAAAAATAAGACTAATATAGTTCTTATCACACAAACTTTAAAAAAAAATTATAGCCAGATGTTTGTTAGCTATTTAGCTACTGTATTGACACTTTGTGGTTAAAAACGTGTTGCCAATTGGAATGTGGTCTTAGAAAAGATAAATACAATAGTCTAAATTCATATTATATACCTAAACACATGCTCAACAATTTTTTTCCGTTTTGGACTCATATGAAAAACATAGCCGCACTTTGCAAATTGGTTAAATTTGTGTTTTTCAAAACGAATTTTTTATTTTGACTGATAGTGAAAAATTAGTTGATTTTTGAAGAAATTTTATAAAAACTTAACTTTTATGTTGAGATTGGCTTGCTCAACAATTCACTTTTAAAAAAGATTATTTTCATGTGCCTATACATAGATATGAGTGTTAGAATTTAATTGTTCATGTTTTTTACACTAAAATTAACCTCAAATACATTTAAAAGTTTTAATTTAATTGAAAATTAATCATAACTTTGTTTGTTAACCATAGGTTTACATATTTTCTAATGCGACCTTGCACTTTAAGATATCTATAATAGAAAAAAGTTATTGTTGAAATATGATTTTTAAACATTCTTAAAAAATAATTTCAAAGGCAATAATTTTTTAAAAGCAAATTTTCAAATTTTACATAGTAGGTCTAAAGTTAATTATTTACAAGCTTTTTTCTTGATATCATATTTTAAATGTTGAAAATTTCAATTTTTATTCTAATTTCTATTTTTGTATCTTACTTATAGTGAAAGGGTTTGGAAATCACTAAAGTTAGATTCTAGGTTTAATCTATCTCTATTTTTCTATTAGTGATTATATTTTGAAGTATTGGAATATTTTTAATTGTTATTATTTGCTTATGCGCTTTTTAAGATTTATTTGAAATAAAGGAACCCCTTTAACAGGCCTTAAGAGGCTCTAATATTTTCTTGAATTGTGTTACTGTATTTGTAAAGGTTTTTTAGTTTTGTAAAAATTTCTTTTGTTAAAATAACAGTTAAGAAACCTTTGTTGTAATATAAATTTTCTGTGTTGTATCTTTTTAAGAAAATAAATATATTCTTATTCTTAGTTTACAACTGTCAACAATGAAATCTTCCATAATAAACAAGAGACTAAAATCGTTAATACTTTTATGAATTTTATGCTAATAAATTAAAAGCCTGCAAGAAATCCCTACTTTTACTACTTGACAGCTGTCAAGTGTCATGACATTTTCAAATACAAAGGTTTTTTTAACTTAAATTAAAATTGGAGATTTTAAAAGTGATTATTTATCAACAATAAGATTATTATTACATTTTATGCCTGTGAGTTATTAGAAAATACATTTCCATCAAAGCAATCATAAAAATAAAAAAACTAATTAAAATGAAAATAACATTATTTATTTGCAGTTGACAACAAGTATTGTATTCAAGAGTCAATTTTTTTCTGGCATGCATACTAAATTTTTTTCATTCTGACTTACACAATATATCATTTATTCCACTCATCATTCAATGCCAGTCTTATATCCGGCATCAGTCACCCAAATAACATCAACATCGCTATTTATCTCATCTTCACTTTCGACGATTTCTGTTGGTTTAACTGGAGTTGTTTCATTAATAATAAACATTGTACGTGTTTATTACTGTATCAATAATACAGTACGTGTATGTGTGGGCGGGTGGGTCAATACCACCGTACGTGTATGGGTGGGAGGATGGGTCAATACCACCGTACGTGTATTGGGTGAGCGGGTGGGTCAATAACACCGTACGTGTATGAGTGGGAGGGTGGGTCAAGAACACTGTGCGTGTATTGGTGGGCGGGTGGGTCCATACCACTGTAGGTGAGTGGGTGGGACCTGGCTATACATGTTCTCAGATTAAATTGTATATTTTCCTATTGAATACAGTATGTTCTCCTAGATAACAAAGTTACACAGTCTAGAAAAATCTGTAAATCTACCCTTGGAGGCTGTAAATTAACTAATTTGATTTACACGCACATATTGAAAAATCTAGCTGTACCTAAGGATGAAGGAGGTGAGATAGAGACAAGTCATAGGTCAAAGTTGTAGATCGTCTCAAATCAGGCACAGAAAATTGTGTTAGTTTTGCTGTAGAACCGTTCATTTAGCCGCTACGATTGTTAACTTATTGTTAACTAAGGATCAAAATAAATTATATAATGATATTAATCGTTTTCATTGAGTATGAGTGTAAAATTTGTGCAGTTAACAAAAACTCTATGCATGAAGTAGAACATTCTACGCCACTTCTTCTACAACCGCAAGCTTTGCCACAACCCGTTACACTAGAACAAACTATAACTTTTAAAATGTTATAAGGAGCAGTCATTATGATTTTTTGTACACTGCAAAACGTTGCCAATTTTGAATCAAAATCAAATTTTAAATCAAATACAATATTTCTATAATTTCAATAATCGTGTTAATGGCGGGAAAGCTTGATTTTCCATCTACCATTTTATTTTACAATATTTTTTGTTAAAATAATAATAAGCGACTTAAAAACCCCATATTTACTAATTTTCGTTAAAATATATAGTGTATTTTTCGATTTATTCCAATTATTTACTGTTTTTGTTTACTTGTTGTTTACTATGAATTGGACCATTTCCGGACTTTACAATTGGTGTATTTCTACTGTAGAGACCTTCCTTAACAACTTGCAAAAGGTTTCAAATCGATTAATCTACTTTCTATTTAATCCGAACTTTCTTACAATTCTTTACTTGGTTTCCTGTACCAGTATATATGATAACTGAATTTATTACAAATTTAATGTATCATGTGAGACTATTCTCTCAAATACAGTCCACTGGTGCTCAGTCACAATCTAATTTAACTAACTCATTTATGTGTTTTCGCCTCAACAATAATTAAATTATGTATATAATAATATAGACTACAATAATAATATATTCTTTTATGTATGTTACTACTACTCTGATGTTAGTGAACTTCTTCTAAGGTAAGTTTGCTGATGTCCTATCTCTCCAATATACTAATTCCTGGCATAGTGCCCTTAAACCTAACCTAAAATAATAATATAAGTAACAGATAGTCTCGATGTAAATAAATACAAAATATTTACCCAATGATACTGTCAAATGATGCAATTTTTTACCTATGTGTGGTGTGGAGGGGAACAGTGGAATAACTGTGGGAGGAGTGTCGAAGGAAATACACCTGAGCAGTTCTGGCAGCAAATTTTTTTTTTACTATGGTAACTGGATTGGTTTCATCTTCTACAATCTCCTCTCTTGGTCTTGCCACCCACTTCTGTACTGCAGATTTAGAATCATTTATGTAATATTCTGCTCCCTATTTCACTATGACTAAATACAAATTAACTCTAGACTTAGTCAATTTACTTACAGGCCACTTGGTTTCCCAATATATGACATCACTGTTTGTTGAAGGCTCAGAGTCTATTAGTCGCAGTGCTGCAGCATGAGTGTCCCAGGAACGACGGTATTCCAGATCTATCTGTGCTTCCAGGAAATCATAAGCAGTAACATCTCCATAACGAGAATACACTGGAAATTTACACTCAGATTTTATTCAATATATATTTATGTCTTCATAGTTAATTTAGCAGTCTATTCCATATTCTACAGTTATTATTATAATATGAAAGTCTTGGTAAAACTTTTTTTTAATTTAAAATATAGTTAATTTAAAATTCTAGCGGAAAATGCCGAGCACTGTTATAAAATTACTTTCCAGTTTAATATATGTATAGTAATGCTTGGCTAATTTCTTAGAATGCCATATACAGGGTGTCCAGCTTAAACTGTTGCATATTTTAGAGGATTATTTGTCAGGTCAATACAAACAAATAATGCCATATAACATGTATCCTATCTCAATTCGATAGGACAACGAACAATGAGCTACTGTATACAAACATGGTTGTTGAAGCAGTAGTGCTCAATACTTTTAAACAATCGTCATCACACAACATTTGTAGTTGCAATGGTTGTGGAATTGAGACAATTGTGCCCAACCCTAGAGAGAGGAAAACCGCTGACACTACCTGTGCACAAGAACTAATTTTATGGAACAGAAAACCTTGTTTCACAGAACCCAAATGAGTGGTATGCCTTATTGTTTATTTAGTCAATGGTAAGCCTATTATTTATTATAATTTCCTAAATCTAAATGTTCAATTTCATGAGCACAATTTGTACTCAGATGAATTTAATGTATATTCGTGTACAAATTTACAAACTGTTGCATCTGACACTGACTACACATCTTGGATAATGAGAAAATTTTTCTATTTCTAAACCATCACTTCATATTTAACGCACATTTTAACTGTTTTTATGAATATCATTAGTAAAAATTTATTTCTAAAGTTCCAATATAGAACTAAGTACTTACTCTTGTAGCAGAAAAGCCCCTTGCCTCTATGGTTTTCATCTTCCCTCTTCCAGACCACAATGTTGTCCTCTTCTACGAATGACTGCCATTCTGTAGAAATATACTTCACTAGATTAGAGACAAATATTCAAATACATAAATTATCACGTGATTTCCAACTTAAACATCTTTGTACTGACAACTAAGACATTTTTTAACTATTTTAAAATCTATGGCTATAAATTAATTTGACATTATAACATGTGAACAGCCCTTTCCTATTCTAGCTTTTCAATTCATTTTAATCCTTCTCAATATATGAAATTCTTATAATATTTGTAATACTTTCAGTGTTGAGGGGCGTTTTAGACTTTAGGGAGGGTTTAGGTATACAGAGTTGTGATGCTGTTACCTTTTTCTGGCGTAGTAACGTACCTGGATGTCATAGAGTCCTCGGTCAGCAGCTGGAGTGGTAGTCGTCCTTGAGGGATGACGAGTTAGAGCAGAGTAAAATTGCGAGTCACAACTTGGAGAGTGTATCAGAAAATAAAATCAAATATAACAAAACTCTTTACATTTTAGTATTTTTAATGAGTCTATGGGGAGCTATCTGGAGAGTGCCATCATCCTTGGTTGCCTGCGGGCGAAATTGTGAGAGGGCCGTGCAGTGAGTGACTTCGTCCACAGCTGGTGGCGGCGGGGTAACAGGCTTATGACAGCACTACTCAAGGAATGATGGGTAGGGATTGCTGAGGAGAAATTAAAAATAATATTTGCACGAGTGCACTTAAAGAAAAAATTTGGCCTTAACATCCTCCCACCCAAAACATACGTTTTGAAACTAGAACTATATTTAAGAAAAGAAAATATTTTACACTAAATATCAATATCATGAGGAGGAAGGGATATCAGCTTATGTACTGAAGCCTTACAAACACTCCCTGTGGTGTTTTTATTTTCACTGCTCGAACAATTCCATCTCTTCCAGGGAATAATGACTCCACTTTGCCAAGGGGCTACTCCATTGAGCTAGTGTCTTTGATTTGAAGATTAACTCCCACTTCGATGTTGTGTTTTGTGTTAGTCCATTTGTGGCAAGTCATCAGAGTGTGAAGATAGTCTCTCGACTAAGCCTCCCAAAATGCTCGAGTTGCTTGTTGTATAAGTTTGTATCTTAAAAGGCGATTCATAGGCAACGGAGTGTAGTCTAGTTCAGGCAGAGACAGCGATGGAGAACCAATTAAGAAATGTTCTGGGCTTACATAATCTCCATTGTTAGGATCGGTTGTAATCCTAAAGGTCGACTGATAATGACTGCTTCTATGCGTTAGAGAAGTGTAGTCATTTCTTCATAAGTCAATGTTAAATTTGTAAAACACGAGAAAGATGATGTTTTGTAGACTTTACCACAGCCTCCCAAATTCCTCTAAAGTGAGGTGCTGTAGATGGGTTAAACATCCATTTGATTTCTTTCAGGATGAGCTATATTTTGATTGTTTTTCTTTAAAAACTTTGTACTTCAGCATAGTGTTTTGAAACACCCTGAAAATTTGTACCACAGTTACTTAAGATTTGCTTACACAGACCCCTGCGGGCTACAAACATATCATCAAATGCAGCTAATAATTATGGTGTAGAAAGACTCATGGCGAATTCCAAATGAACAGCTTTTGTGGCTAAACACACGAATATAATGATGTATCCTTTGCACACAAAAGCCTTTCTTCTTGAACCTTCCTTATAAGTGAATGGCCCAGCGCAATCAAGGCTAACATTGAGATACAGTCTTTCATTTCGGATTCTTACAGGGGTAAATCAGCCATTTTTGGTGTGATTGTTTTAGCTTGAAAGAGATAGCATTTACTACATTTAAATATTAGATCTCTTAGTAGTTGGCGTATACCTACAACCCAACATTTTATTTGAATCAAAGATTGTGCTATGCGAGGTCCTCCGTGCAGAGCAAGTATGTGATATTGATCACAAATCAATTTAGCTAGACATGATGATCTTGGAATCAGAAGTGGGTGTTTGGTGGAGTAAGGAAGGAGTGAGTACTTTAAGCGTCCCCCACCCTCTGAACAATTATTTTTCATCTAGAAACAATTCTAAGGGGCGGTACTTAAGGAAAAAGGTTTCTCTTTTTCAGGTTATCAATATCTCTGGACAAATAGCATTGCTGTGATGTCCTGACACAAAGAAAGAGTGTATTTTGCAATTCAGAAGGAGTTAGTGGACCTTTAACTAACGTCTGTGACCAGGCCTGGACTGGCTCATTGAAAAGGGCGGTGGACAACCGTCGCCAAGGGCGCCGATATATAGAGCTCGATTTCTAGAAATTGAGGTGCTGGAACTGTACCTGAAAAAATATTCCGGGGGGTTTAGGGGGTATTCCATACCCCCCAACGGAAGCGGGGGGGTCCGGGGGTCCTCCCCCGGAAAATCTTTGAAAATACCATCATTGAAATAGGCAATTTTACGCTATCTGAGTACATTTTTGCAACTTGTAATCCAAGATCTTTTTTTATTTTTTATTCCAACAATTAGTTCAAAATAACTGTTCAAAACAATCTGTAACAAATTTTTTAATAAAAAAAATATATATATAAATCTTTACTTTATTTTTGTAACTATATATTATTTCATATTCTACATCATGTTTATTATATATTATTGACTTGGGTATTAACTGTATTAGTGTATTACAAAATCCCCTGACATCGGAAGGTTCAGATAAATGAAACAAGGCGCTTTGGTTTAATAATTCCTAATGTATTTATGTATTTAATAATCGTAAAATACATCGTTTACTAGTATTAAGGTAAGTGATAGAGCCAAACACTAACAATAAGTAATTAAGTAAATGGTCCTAGAATGTTAGTAAACGCCTCATTTCTGTGCTTGAGTCACACAATTTGTTTATTATCGTTTCACCATCAATTTTACTCATAATATCCTTTTCACTTTGCATGATTATTAAAGATTCAAGATTTTGATTTGTCATTGTGGACCTCAGACGAGTTTTAATAAGTTTCAATTTGGAAAATATTCTTTCACAGCTAACTTGGGTTAATGGAATTGTAAGCAAATATTTATAAACTTTATAAAGTTCTTTGTATTGCAAGCAATACATATTATATTCAACAAGCACTTTAAATGCACACTTTATACAAGTGTTACAGGTCTTTGCTTCAGTACACTTTACCGAGTCTAGGTCAAATTTATCTTCGTCGCCACCTTCAAAGTCTTCGTGATCTAGTTCATTATCTGATTCCTCTTCTGACTCTCTTCCCCTCATTCCTAAACATTCGTTGGAAATAGAGGGTTTTGAAATTTGTGGCCATACTTCAATAAACGATGCTAATTCCTCTCTTAGTTTCTCTTTGTCTATCGAAGGTACGACTTCACAAACCTTATCAAGTGCATTAGGAGGTAACGGTTCTTTAATGGCAAACCTGTTGGGGTCAAACCAGGCTAAATCAAGGTACAGCTGTTTTTAATTAACAAACCGTGTTTCCATTGTTTGTATAATAGTATCCAAGACAACATTAATAAATACAGAATTTTTGAAAATTTCCTCCGGGGTTGATCCAACACTTTCATCATCAGCTAACTCTCTTGATAGCTTCTTAACCTTTTAAGGGGAGGGAGGTTCGGTTTGTGCAGGCGCTGGGCATTGGGCTGAGTAGGCGCTGGCAGTGGCGTTGCTACCGAGTACTGCCGAACGCAGAAGCAGCAATCGGCAATCTGAAATTGCTTATGAATGTACTTTACCTTACTAAGGTAATGTAAGTTTTAAGCCCACCTAATTATTCTGAATAATTACTGAATAACTAGGTAGGTAGGAGATGGTGTTTATTACGTTAAAATATGCATTTTAATATTCTCACCGCTAAGGCAGTGAAAATATTTGGCGTGAATATTTTTGCCCGAGGAGGAGGGCGCACCGGGACGCGTCCCGGTGTCCCGGCGGGCCAGTCCGGGCCTGTCTGTGACCCTTTTTTGTATTGGAGGTTATGTATCAATCTTAAGACATAATCTAACACACCTTTGGCCTTGGTCAAACTAGATGATTTTTACATAATATCTGTTATTAAAGAATATTTATTTTGTTGAGTTACCATGAGAGATTCTACTTTCACTTCCGGAATTTCATTGACTGGTCTAAAATCTCCAGGTGATTTCCAAGTAGAGATTGGATCATACAAGAACTGAGGGCCTTTCCACCACAAGTCACATGTCTCCAGGTCTTAAGGTAATAAGTATCTACTAGTTACTCACATGGGTTACTCTTTGTATTAACATGTTGCCATTCTTCAGGTTTGGTTTCTTCAAAAATGTTAGCAACACTGTTGGTGATAAATGTTTTTAACTTGTAAGGTGGTATTTTGAGCCAAGAGAGTACTACCATGGAATTAGTAACCAATAATAAATCAATCCGATGGGCCTTACCTGATACTAGCTTTACTGAAAATAAAAGTTGAGCAAGCAGTTGGCTCCAGAGCTCAAGCCTTGGGATACTTATAACCTTCAAAAGTGCAACCTTAGTCTTTGCCTTTGATAAATGTACTCGTAACTTATTATCATATTCAGTCCGTAAATAAATGTTGGCTACATAGCCTTTTTCGGATGCATCAGAAAAATCCTATTATTTGTACGGAAACTGCAAGTGAGATAAGAGCAAGCTTAGGAATTTTCAAGTTTGAGAAAAGGAATAAAGTTTGCCAGTTTTTTTTACAGAAATAATCATTAAATACTAATAGTAATAACGGCGTTCATTGCTTTCAAGTGTTCTCCTTTGAATGCAGTATTTTCTTCATTTGAAATAATTTTAATATTTTTATAATTTACTATTTTTTAATGTGTGTTGCATGGTATTTTAGAGTACACCTTTTGTCTTTTAAATCTGTCATATTCAATATATTTCTAAAAATTTGTTATCTTTTCAACCTCTAAAAGGACAATTAATTTATGACTATCAAAGTGTCAACTTGTTCAAGATAGTTTTACTTAGCTATATTTTAGGCATATTATGACGTGAATTGTACATACTGGCAGTTAAAATTCAGTTAATATCTTATAATAAAACACACTGTTGAACTAAACAAAACAATCAACAGACTGGTAACCAACCACCCGAGACACAGTCTGTTTAGTCAGTGGTGTGCGTGTTCCAACCTATATCCAGCCTTTTATCGCACATACCAGACAGTTTGGTCAGCAAGCTGTCTGGCTAAAAATCGGGCAGTACTGATCCTCCCCAGACTTGCGGCCAACTATTCTGTTGGTGTCACCTAGTGTGCACATTTTTATTTAGAACAATGGTGCAGATTTTTCTCCAGACACAGATTAAACTGTCAGCAAACGAAAAAGTCTGTAGTGTGTGCTAGGCTTTAAGTAAAATAGAAAAACTATGTCTTAAAATAAAATTTAAAAATTAACTAAAAAGACAACTATACTTCAGTTGTCTGGATCTATATGAAATCCTAAACCCTGTGGAGATCTCTATTTGATGTTTTATCTGTTTAAATAGTTAGTTTTTATTACTACAGTAGACTCGTGATTATCCGAGCCTAGATTAACCGAGCCCTCGGTTAACCGAGGCAAAAGTCGGAGAGGGCGGGTCACAACCGTGTTGGTTATCGTAGAGATTAAATGCGTGTGGATGCGAATTTACGCGAATATAGCGATTCACGCATCAGGAATGCCTCTACCGGTCGCTGCTAGGTCGAGCCGGAGTTCTCGGAAGTCAACCCACCCCCTTTTATTAGGAACTGAGTTTATTGCAGAATTGTTCTAATTTTGTCAGTCGTCCTCGTCAGTCAGTCTGAGTTGTCTATCTAACGTGGTTGTTTGCTGCATTTTTATTGTTCCAAAGTAACGGCGTATTACAGTATTTTAAAACCGGTTAATTTTTAAGTGTTTTAATTTAATGTTTCTTAGTTTGTAGGCCTATTTAATAAGTGGTTTTTAGTTTTGTTTCATACGTTTAATTATTTTTTATAAGTTCATTTTTGTGTGTGTGAAAGAGAATCTTACTGTGCAAAATGAGTTTAAAGCGGAAGCGAGTAGTGGTTTCCTTAGAAACAAAATTAAATGCGATTAAAAGGTTAGAAAAAGGCGAATCTATAAAGAAGGTTGCTGCAGAGTTGGGTGTCAGTGAAGTGACTGTTGGAGATTGGAGACGAAAGAAGAAAGAAATCGAACAGTGGGTTAACCAAAGTGCGAGTAGTGGGAGTGGCTTAAGGCGGAAGACAATGAAGAAAGGAGATCATGGTCAAACATCGGAAGCGCTATACTTGTGGTTTTCGCAGTTGAGAGGTATGGGCAGCCCTGTAAGTGGACCCATGCTCCAAGCTAAAGCTCTTGAATTTCATAGGAAATTTAAGGATGGGGAGGAAAATTTTTGTGCTAGTGAAGGATAGATGGATACCTGGAAGAAAAAATATGGCATCCGACAATTAAATATTTGTGGTGAGAAGCTTTCTGCCGACCCATCTGAAATTGACAGTTTTTATTCAAAACTTGAAACCATAATCTTAAATGATGGACTTACGTCAGATCAAATTTTTAATTGTGACGAAACCGGGCTCAATTACAAAATGCTTCCATCGAAAACGTTAGCAGCTAAAAATGAAGCAAATGCACCCAGTTACAAAAAAAGTAAAGAGCGAGTGACAATCATGAACTGCTGCAATGCTTCCGGTTCATTAAAATTAAGACCCCTATTAATAGGGAAAGCCAAAAACCCAAGGGCATTCAAAAATGTTCAAGTAAATTGCTTGCCAACAGTTTACAAAAACCAACAAAATGCATGGATGGACTGTACCATTTTTAAAACATGGTTTTTTTTAACGATTTTGTCCCAGTTGTTGAGGCATATTTAAAGCAGAAAAACTTGCCCCAGAAAGCATTGTTGTTGCTAGATAACGCGCGATCTCATCCGGATGCAAGTGACTTAGTTAGTGGTCAAATAAGAGCAGTTTTTCTTCCACCCAACGTGACATCGCTCATCCAACCCCTAGACCAAGGTGTTTTGGAAGCAATGAAGAGAAACTATCGACGAAGGCTTCTCCAAGTGTTGCTAGCCAAGTTAGATGAAGGACTGACGGTAACGGATGCACTTAAGAAAATCACTGTCAAAGACGTTGCTTATTGGATTGCATCTGCGTGGGACGACGTAAAAGTGTCCACGATTCAAAAATCGTGGAAAAACATATTCCAAATAAAGCACAAAACAAACGACACGCAAAAGGAAACTGACGACTGTGTAGTCGATTTACCAACCTAGTTAATCATTTACCAGTTGAAGAACCAATCATAAATGAAGATGTAATCAATTGGATTAATGGAGACGAAGAAATGGAATTGTCAGACGACGCAATTGCCGATCTCATTGTAAACAAAAACAATAATGAAGAAGAAGAAGATGAAGACACAGATGATGCTACTCCAAAGATTACTCATTCCGAGGGATTGAAGTTACTTGAAGGAGCACTCGCATACGTTGAGCAACAAGAGGAATCAACTCCATTCGATGTCCTCCATTTTCAACGTTGGCGGAACATTGCGGCATCAAAGAGAGGCACGAAACTTACGCAAAAGTCAATCAAAGACTTTTTCAAACATTAATATTTACTGATTAAGGTAAATGTTTTTGTATTTTATATAGTTATATGTGTTAGTTTATTAGTTTGTACTATTAGTATGTTAATGGTAACACAATTATCGATTTTTACGCGTTTTTCTTATCAGTACAACCCATCTCGGGATTATCCGAGTTTTTTGTGTATCCGAGGTGGTCTCGGTCCCAATTACCTCGGATAACCGAGAGTCTACTGTATTATTCAAGTTATTTATTTTCTGTACTAATACTAAAATAAAATACTGTTTCACTTTACGGCATAGTAACAATCTGTCTTACTGACAGAATATTACAGGCAAAATAATAAGCCTAAAGCTAACTAAACTTGAAGCAGAATTACCACTGAATATAGGTAACATTTTCTAGAGTATTGTACCTAAAATCAATATCAAACTCCATTCACTATTTTTTTAATAAGCTTCACTTGCCAGTTCACATGGGCCAGCCTGTGCTTAGACTTTATTCAACAAGTGAAGTACCGATTGTTAACTCAGTTGGGGATTCGAACCTTGGACAGTGCCCTCTGTAGTCTAATTCTTACAATTTTTACCTTGCAGAGCCACCAACCCTGCAAATTCTTACAAAATTAAAATAAATCCACTATAAACATTTTATTACATAAACTTAATGCTATAACAACCTGAGTCAGTTGCTGTGCAGACAGGGCATTTACAGTCTGCAGGTCTTTCTGTTCCCTTCAAACACGATTTTCTTTTGACTTTTAAAAATTCAACTAAGCTCATCTCTGCTGAATACCTAAAAAAGATTTTTTTATTGTTGGACAGATCATAAATATAGGTCCGACCAACATAAAATTAGGATAACTACAACAAGTTAACATATTTATTTAAAATATTGTTTTTTTTTTTATCCAGTTAAGGTTTATAAAATAAGAAGGACATCAGTAAGCATATCAGGATAAATCTATTAGATATAAAAAATACTACAAGAATACATTCGTTTTGTACAAACTGATATCTTAATACAGCAGTTGAAGAAAACTAACATTGATACTAATTGTGGATACAAAGTTTATTACCAAATCTTAGAACATAGATTCAATTGGTCAATGCTTTTGTAGAAAACAAGATGTCCAGTAAAATGAAGACATTTTAGAGTACCATTTACAATATTATGAACAATTTCTGACAGTTACGATTAGATAAATGTTTACCTAAATACAGGTGATTCATATGATTTTATGGCCTACTATTGGTTTTAAAACTAATAAGAACTAATTTTATTCTCCTGAGATGGGAGACTTTGCAATTCAGCTTATTGCCATTTATGAATTTTCTAAAGGTCTCGGCAATAATACCAGGCTGAAAATAACTGGAATCTACGAGATTTCTATTAGGACAATATTTTAAAATGTTGAACAGATACAGTTGAATTCATCAAGGCCATGATGGTACAGGAGTAACCGAAAAACATTAACACATTTCTCATCCAATACAACATTTTGTGTCTCTAATTATCAACTGTTTTAGGGTGCATTTGTGGAGTACTCGTGTAGTCTTATGTAAAAGTAATGCAGTTTAAACTAGCTATAGTGGCAGAATTCATTAACTAATCAAATTAATTGCAGGCACAAACTTTCCTATTACATGAGATACCTATTAGTAAGTAAGGTTAGATTAAAGGGCTCTAGGCCAGAAATTAGTATATTAGAGAGATAGGACATCAGCAAACTTACCTTAGAAGACAAGTTCACTAACACCAGAGTAGTAGTCACATACACAAAATAAACACATAATCTCACAAATTTTCAATGCCACATTGTGAGATTATGTGTTTATTTTGTGTATGTTACTACTACTATGGTGTTAGTGAACTTGTCTAAATAATTAATTGTAAGTATTTGTAAATGGCTGGAAGGCAGATGTGATTCAATTAAGAATCCAACTACAGTAGAAGTCCATTAGTCCGGCATCCAACAGTCCGGAATGCCCGATAGTCCGGTATCGCTCCGGAAAATTTAAAATTTTTTGGTTTTCTCGAAAAGTGTGTCTTTAAAGCAAATAAAAACGCTCGAGAGCTATTCGGAAGCGTTCAGGGTAGTTTGGGATCATCCGGAAGCACTCGGTATTATTCGGAAACCGGCCGGCTAGTCTCAGCCGTCACAACAAATACAGGTGCAGTGCAGCACAGTTAATTAATCACGAAGCGTCTAAGTTATTTTTGTTTGTGTACGTTGTTGTTGTTTTGTGTCCTTTCACATCGCAGTAAACTGTGTCTCAGTACTCTCTACTGTAATACAGTACATCTGTAGAGACGTATGTAACTTTTGAAAGTGTTTACAAACAAACTGAGTTTCGTTCTAACTGTACAGTGACCATGTTTTCAAAACATAAGCCTTCGAGTTCAAAAGGAGAGAAACGAAAACACGTAACACTGACTCTCAATCAGAAACTAGACATCATCACACGGCTAGAAAAAGGTGAGAATAGAAATGTTTTAATGAATGAGTTTAATATTGGCTCATCAACTATTTATGACATTAAAAAACAAAAACATGAACTAATGAAGTATGCTTCTCAATCGGTAACAACTGAAAAATTGGCTTCTAGACAAACATTAAAAAAACCAAAACTGGAACAGCTAGATAGTGTATTGTTCAAATGGTTTAGTGCAGTACGTTCTGAAGGACAGCCGGTAACAGTGCCAATGATTATTGAGAAGGCAAAGAAATTCAGCCAAGATTTGGGAGTTGGTGAAAGTGAATGTAATTATTCTGATGGTTGGCTCAGAAACTTTAAGTTTCGGCATGGAATTCGAAGATTTGATGTACCTGGAGAAACACTTTCAGCAAACCAAAACTCTGCAGAAAAATACAAAGACGAGTTTGAGAAAATCGTGGCTGATTTAACACCTGAACAGATTTATAATGCTGATGAAACAGGGCTATTGTGGCGATGTTTACCAACATCTACACTAGCTGGGGGAGGAGAGAAAGCAGCCAAGGGTTTTAAAAAAAACAAAGACAGATTAACCGTTTTGCTTTGTGCTAATGCGTCTGGATACCACCGAGTGACCCCTTTTGTGATAGGTAAATCTAAAAATCCCAGGGCTTTTAAGAATGTTACACACTTGCCTGTCCAATACGATGCTCAATCAAATGCATGGATGACTGCCGCCCTCTTTAAAGACTGGTTTCTTCACCACTTTGTGCCTCAGGTCAAGGAATCCTTCAAAAGCCTTGGTCTACCAGAAGATACTAAAGCCATCCTTCTTTTGGACAATTGCAAAGCCCACCCGCCAGTAGATGAGTTAGTTTCTGGAAATATTGTTGCTACTCTGCTCCCACCTAACGTAACATCTTTGATTCAACCCATGAACCAAGGGGTTATTCAAAATTTTAAATGCTTTTATAGAAGGTCATTTATTCAAGGCCTGTTAAATGCCGACTGTGACGTGACTGATTTTCAAAAAAGGTTTACCGTAAAAGATGCCGTCTATGCTATTGCACTGTCTTGGAACCAGGTAAAAAATACAACACTACAAAAATGCTGGAGAAAACTTTGGCCAGCTGCAAACCCTGCATCTGACCTAGCTCTACAGACTGATGAGGAAGAAAACCATCAAGAAGCTCTGACCAAAGTTTTGGATGTCGTTAGAAGTGCTGACAATCCCTTGAAAAAACTGCCTGAAGATGAGGTAGAAGAGTGGCTTCTAATCGACGAGAATGAGCCTGCTGAACAAGAACTAACCGATGAGGACATTATCAACAGTGTAGTAAACCCTCAGCCTACTCAAAATCTTGAAGACAGTGACTCAGATGCCGAAAAAGAAGAAAAGGAAAAAATCAGCTGGGCAGAAGCTGCAGAATCACTGAATAAGTTTATCTCTTTTGCTGAGGCTAGTACTAGCTACAGTGCTTCAGAAATTATTAATTTACATATCATTAGAAATTAATTTTATTCTAAACGCCAAAAGTTAAGAAAACGAAAAGACATTCGTGACTTTTTTAAATCTCAGTGAAATATGTTTTACAGAACGTGTACATAGTTACAGTATAAATTTGAAATGTAAAATAATCTGTTGTATTTGTTGCATATGTAAAATAAACTTTGTTTTATACTGTATTTGTAGTTTAATTATTAACCTAATTGTTCTTATGATTGCGATTTATGTATGCATGTATGTAAATAATTTACATACATTTGTTTTACGGCAAAGCCTACACTAAAAGAAAGGGGCACCGCCTGATAGACCGGAATTTTCGGTAGTCCGGCACCGAGCCGGTCCCGAACGTGCCGGATTATCGGACTTCTACTGTACTTGAAGAGCAGAAGAGCAATCTGTTGCCGAGTCACACAAAGGGGCTTAAGGCAGAGTTCCCTAGCGAGGCTGCAGGCTGGACTTCCCTCACGAGCATAGGGAGTGACGGAGTTGGCACGCAAAGTTACTTTCAATAAACTAAAACATTACTGTTTATATGTTAATCCTGTAGCAAGGCACTGGTAAACAGCTAGTTGTTAGTAAAAATACTTAGATATTGGAATCAATAAAAGAGACAGAATAATAATATCTAACCTCTACAAAAAACAAAAAGCTTGAGTATATATAAATAAGGAATGTCAGAGAGATTCTATCAAGAAAGGTTGCAATCTTTTTAACATATATATATATTTTGAAAAGGCAATTGAGAAATAAAAGATATTGTAGAGGGATAGAATGCTAGTACAAATGCTTTTATTTGCTCATGATATTGCTGTACTAGCACTAGATAATTGCAACTTGAAACGTACGCTTAAAAGTATGAAGTATTATAAAAGTATAAAATGAAAATGAATATGACCAAAACTAAGATATTTATATCCTCCAGAAAAACAAGAAATTGACATCAAAGTAAATAACACAACAATCAACTAGAATCAATAAGCAGAATCAATTAGATATCTAGGAAGCAGCATAACGAAAATTGTTCAAAGCACATATAACATAAAGCAAAAAATAGCAAGAGCTAAAGTAATCTTCACCAAGTCAAATATCTTATTTTACTCCAAAAATATCAACCTGCAACTTTTTATTTTATGGTGTGACTTTTATTAGAAGTGTGGTATTTATATGATTCAGAAACCGGGTAGAGAGGCTGATAAAAAGTGAATCAAAGCATTAGAGATGTGGTATAGGATGTGTTACAGAATAGAGGGATGTAGTTTTTTTATAATGAATTTCCATGTTTGGTGTTGGTGCAGAGATAGATTGCCAATTTATCAAATATGTACTAACTTTTTCTAAGTGATATTTATGTTCTTATTCTACAGGACTCACTCTATCCACCAATATATGTGTTACAAAAAAGGAGAATATTGTTTTTTTTTAATTGATTTTTTTTTTTAATTATCATATTTATTTTTGGTGCAGAGGTGTAAGAGTTTAGCCAATTTTCTCCAAATTTATTATATACTGTTTGTGAAAGATATATACAGTCTTATTCTACAGAACTTGCCTTTTCCAAATGTACAATGTCAACCAAAAGGAAGAAATATTTTTTTAATGACAGTGTCGGTGCAGAGACAGATGGCAAATTTACTCAAAAGCGTACAATACTTTTTGCAGTAAGTGAATGCACATTTGCTTATTCTACAGTACTCTCCCTAACCAACAGTATATAACAAAAGTCATATCTTGTGTTGGTGCAGAGATAGAGATGGCCAATTTACTTAAAAATGTATTATAATATATGTAAGTGATATATACATATCTAAGGAGTGCAGGGTGTGGATCCCTCCTGCGGTGTCCTAGTCATGCACCTTGGGCAACAGGCTGTCAAAACCCAGTGGCATCACGGCCATTGTGGGTTAAATCTACCTTGGTCCATCATTCGAAATTTCAATATCTGTCTAACTGTAATAGTTCCAGTTCTTCTTATTCACAGTGCTTTCTTGCTTGAACAGTTACGAGTTCTTTTAGCTACCATTTCGGGTACTGTCCTGATTGGGCAGAGGGTACAGATTAAAACTAGGGTTTTCAAACTTCCTTAGGCTGCCGGATAATACAGAGGCCCAGACTAGCTCAGCCAATATGACCTGGCTGCCTATCAGCTGGTGTATAATCTCCGTGGTCATAGCAGTGCCGGTTGGCAACTGGAAAGGGCATGCTACGGTCATGGGGGGGCTCTGCCGAGGCCACTGGTTGGGGGGGGGGACAGTGTTTGGTCTGGTAGAGGGAGGACATGAATGACATCTGTATTGGTGAGGGACAGAGTTAACTTTACACAAGAGTCTGTATTGGAAGGTTTGAATTGAAATATAATGGAAGGTACACATAAGAATTTCTTTAAAAAATAAAAAGAGAAAGAGGGGACTCAGTGTTGCATCCGCATGAGCAAGGAGCTGGAAACAGCTTTGCCAAGATGTGGACTCTGACTCAGGGGGTAAAGTGTGCAAACTGGTAATTAGAAAGCTAAAGGGGATAGAGAGCAGTACAGTTATGGCAGCTGGAACAATAACAGTCATTGTTGATGCTCTCTTTCCAACTTATCATTGAGGAGAGAAGAAGCGGTAGCAAGGCCAGTTCCAGCGAAATTTTTGAACAACAGCTCGGAGTAGCAGTATCTGCCATGAAGAACAACAGATCTCTAGGGCTTGGTGGCATCCCTGCTGAGATACTGGTCATTGCAAATAGTCACCCACAACTACTGCTACATATGCTGCATGCATGCTTGGTAGAGGGGATGTTCCCATCTCGATGGAAGACATCACGACTGGTTTTGATCAGCAAGGGCAAAGGCGACCCGGACTCCCCGTCGTTGTAAGCCATTTTGTATGTTTGATACTGTGGGAAAGCTCTTCGAGAGGATGTTGAGGCCGAGGTTGCAGAGCACCATTGAGGCTGCTGGAGACTTGTCTTACTGGCAACATGGCTTTAGACAGGGGTACTCAACCTTGACTGCCATCTATGAGGAAGTTGGTACATTTCAGCGTGTTAATGAAGCTTGCCATCAGGCCCAACCAATAGTAAAGTTGATTAACCTAGATGTTAAAAAAAAAAATCAATACAGCACGATGATTGTCATGCTCAAGGCTTTAAAGTCCAACTTCAGAGTGCCTGCTTTAAATATCCTGGTTGTTGTGCAGGATTATCTTAAGGTGCAGCAGCTAACATATGGGACTGAAGATAGCAGGAGAATAAAGGAGATGACCCCCAGAGCGGCACAGGGACAAATACTCAGTTATGACCTTTGGAATGTCTCGTATGATGGCATTAGCATATGATGTCTTCATCTTGAGATGTCACAAGATGTATTCCTAGTAGGATACACCAATGATGTAGTCTTGGTAATTTGTGATAGGACTCCACTAATCCTTTTTATCTTGCTCCCTGTCTATATAAAAATGTACTACAAGGAATTGGAGGGTGCCAGTGTCACCGTATATAAACGTACAATCAGTGAGTGGCTATTTCAACTTAGCCTGGATGACGTAGAGAACTTGATTCAATCACAATACACCATTGATTGATGACTTTTTATATTATTATTATTATTGTTAAACACAGTCTGTTTTTGCCTGATTGACTTTTAAGAATTACCAATTACTATATTGTCTCACAAATAAATTATTAACATAGTCATATACTGTTTCAGCCTCTTTTGGTTTTTATTTATTGATTTACTCTGAATATTTAGCTCTTACTTATCTTGAATATTTTGGTGATGACAGTTGGTCAATAGTTTAACATCTTTCATTATTGCAAACGTTACTTTCTTAGAACTAAACAATTCAATCTAATTAAGATATATTTTTAAAAATGTAAATATCTAGAATACCAGAATTATTTATTAACATTACACGAGCCTTGGGGAGCTCTCTCTTGCACACAGACCGATAGTCTATTCAAGAGACATTCTTTTGTAATTTTGTATTCTTTGTGTAATTGAACTTTCAATAAAGCAATTTTTTATTGATTGATGACTGGCTCAGTTAACCCCTTGAACTAGATGATGATTTGAGTCAGTTCTTGGATTAGGAGCATGGACTTAAATCTGGTGGTTGCTAAGATCGAGATTGTCATAGTCCACCAATGGAGATACCTAATGTGATCCCTATTACTGTGAGTTCTGTTGAGGTCCAATCAAAAGCTGCAGACAAAGTATCTGAGTGTGTTGCTTAATTGCCATTTACAATACTGGGAGCATATACAAATGGTTTGAGACAAGGCAGCGAAGGTGGTTTTGTAACTTGGCAAGCTGATGTCTAGGGTCACCCATATTTATTATATGGGTGACCCTAGAATAAGCAAAAGGCATCTCATAATGTTTACTCTGAACTCTATAATACTTCTGTACAGAGCAGAGCTGTAGGCTGGTGCCATGAGGGTGAAGAAGTACAACAAGGTAACAGTCCAACGCAGAGCAGCGCTCAGGGTCGCCTGAGCTTACTGCAGTTTCCAGTGTGGTAATTTTACTAAGATATTTTCATATTGAATTCAGGTCCGTAGATCCATCATCAGTCCCATAGGGAGACCATTTTAAGAATAAAAAATGTTAAATCTATCCACTGGATTACGTTGTTCACAATTATAAAATAAAGAAGATAAAATACTAACCCCACAACCAGAATGATTCTAAAACTACTGATGACAGAAATTAAAGGTTATGTTACTGTTAAATATGATGACAAATGGTGGTTAGCTTATATATTGGAAAAAAATGAAAATGAATATGAAGTTAAAGTTATATTCCTACACCCCTCTGGTTCTGCCATATCTTTTTCATATCCAATTGGAAAACCTGACATTATTTGGACATTAACGAGTGAAATTTTGTGTAAAGTGGATCCAATCACACCTACAGGGAGAATATACAAACTTTCAAAAGAGGATAGTGACCGTTCAAATGAAGCTTTGAAGCAAACTTTGACATACAATATGTAGAAACAACAAAATAAGCCTTTGAGTTTGAAAATTCACTCCTTACTATCCAAATAAATGTGTTTTGTACCAAAGGTAAGCTGCAATAAATGATCATAGATAAGTTGCTCTACCATTTTTTTAAACTTTAAATACTAAGTAATTTAGATATTTAAATTGCTTCCAGTTATGTTCAATGTATGCCTACCTGGTAAAAAAGTTTACTTTAGTAAAAGGAAAAAATTAATTAGGAAAAACTAAAATACAGTACTAAATATATAAGCCATTATAATATGAAAATGACTATAAGCTACGAAATTTTATGAAAACTGTTTGAAGATTAATTTTTTAAACATGAACCCATAGGAATCCCACTTTCAAATTTTTATATTACTTTACTAAATACATTAAGTAAAACATATATTTTTTTGAAAAAAATTAAAGGTACGCATTTTGAAAAAATCAAAATCAAAATTTGAAAATTAAATTTGTGAAAATATTTTATCTCTCAACATATGTTGTGTGACATATCAAATGAAATGGCATAAAAAATGCAAGAAAATGACAATTGTTTCAACTCTCTATCTTATCTAGGAGGGTCACAATCACATTTTCAAAATTTGTCGGTCAGACAATTTTGGGCCGATTTTTACAGCTTTACATGGCTGTAAAATCGGAACGGGTTGAGATTTTTCAATAAAATTTGGTATTTTTCTTAGTTTTGATAGTTTTAACCTATGTACCAAATTTCATCAACATCTGAAATGGTGAGGTTCAAAATGCTAAAATTCTGTGTTGATTTGACATGGACTGACCCTATTTACAAGAGCACGATAACAAGATTTGCACTGCATTGCTAGCATTATTTCTTCATTTGGTCCTAGGTGGAATTTTGATGGATTTAAATTAAACTTACCATATTTAATAATTCTACAAATGTTTAAATTAAATATTTTTTTTTATCTTATATGTTTTTACTATTTATTTATATATTTTATGATTATTATATATTATTATTATTACTATTTATTATTAAAAAATTAAATTAAAATTTTAAACTATAAATATAAAAAAACTGTCGAATTATTAGATATGTTTCATTCAACCCTTTCCCTGCCATGGACCGATCCATCGGACAGAGCTATACTCGCTAAAACTACCACTGTCAAATCTGTCAGGCCACATGGGAATATTACATTCATTGTCATTGCGTTGTATTTTTTTTTTTTTTTTTTTTTTTTTTTGTAGTCGTATGAATTTCTTCTTTCAACAACAGTCAGATGTTGTATGCTGGTGATATCGCCACTCTGTTGAGAGGAAATATAACATTGTTTTAGAGTTTATTGTATGTTTTATTTACTTTATTTAGCTTGATTAGTTTCTTTTGAGAATGCATACATCAAAAAGTATGAGTAAACTTGTTCGTGTAGCATCCCCAAAATTGTGTACATGTTTGTGCGCTACCAAAATGGATTACACGGTCCATGCTTTCAGAGTCACAAGTGTTCAGCAAAAGTATGAGTGCTAACAAACTTTTTGTAAATAGTGTAAAATAAATAAATAAGGTCTTTATTTCAAGCGAACTGCAAAGTACTGACTCAGTTTTACAAGTTAACTCAGTTCAAACAAAAACTCACATGGAGTACTTTTTATTCAATAATAAATCTTTTACTTTTGTTTTGAAACTGGAAAACTATTATTTTTCAAGTCAGATGGCAGAGCATTGTACATTTGGGGTCCAAAGTACGAAAATCCTTTTTTCCCAATTTCAAGAAGAGCCCTAGGTTTTAGCGGATCATCATGCTGATTGCTACGAGGTCTCACTTCACCTCTGAAAATAAGTTTTTTCTTTAGACGAAGAGGCGTCGCTGATAACAGAACTTTTTGTACTAATAACACAGTCTGAAGAAAACAGCAATCTTCAACAAAGAGTACTTGGGCCTGATATCAATATTGGCTAGTGGTCAAATTTCTTTTAATTGAACGAAAAACGTAAAGCACAGTTCTGAAGTATTGTTAGAAGTGCAACATTTTCCTGAATCAAGCTATTTGCAAATACTGGGAGACCATAATAAATAATTGGACAAATCACAGCTTGAACAATCTTCAGCTTGGCAGTAGCGGGTAGGACTGATTTTAATCTGTACATGACCTTCAGCCTACACATTGTTGATAGAACTTGTTGATAGAAATATCTCACATGGTCTGCGAAGCTAAGTTGGAAGCCTATTTTAACTCCTAGAAATTTAAGGAATTTACATGGAGTCAAAATAATGGCAGCTAGGGAAATTTGTCTGCTAACACTGTCAATGTTTCATTTGCAGGAATAAAGGCTGTTACGCATTATAGAACATTTTTCTGTGTTAAGCTTAAGCCCATGATCTTGTGACCAGATTTCCACCCTACACAGGTCTTCATTAACTTGCTGAACAGCTTCATCAATCATGTTGGATGCATAGGATGAGAGCAAATGGGAGTCATCAGCATATGAATGCCTTAACTTTTCCCACAAGTATAAAGTGTACAGTATAAATAGTACTGGTGCCAAGCAGCTTCCTTGGGGACTCTGACATTCCTGGGTAGCACAGAGGAAAGTGTACTGTCTACCTTAGTCATTTGGGATCTGCCATTGAAGTAAGAAAAACACCACTTACAGGAAAGTTCATCAAACTTACAGAACCTAATTTAACCAACATAATTTCAAAGTTCACATAATCAAACGTCTGGGAGTAATCAAATGAAGTAATAAAACTACAATGGTTTCTGTCCCTAGCAAAATACAATTCATCGGTAAGGTTTAGAAGAGCAGAACTGGTACTAAACCCGTCTCTGAAACCAGATTGATTTTCAGGAATGATTACTTCAGATTCTAAGTAAGAAACAACTTGCTCTGCCACATTCTCCAAAATAGGGGTAAATAGTTATATTATAATCCTACTATAGATAAACTTAAATAAATAAAATAATTTTAATTTATTTGAGGCCATAAAATGACAAAATGAATACTAGTGAAAAAGGTTATTATACACTCTTATACAAAAAGCACCATATGTAACTTCAACAAATTTAAAGGTAAGAACTTCAATTTTTGTATGTATGTTAAAATATTAGTCTACAAACAGAACACCATAGTTTAAAAGTAGCTGACATTAAAAAAAAAATGTTTTTGTGAGCTCAAAGAAAAATACTCAGCATATGTTAGTTATTATTTTTAGGGAGGTGCTCTTTATATCTGGTTGTAAAACTACCTCCAGACATGTAGCACACCTAAGGTTCTACACTCTGGTTCCATAAAATGTTTCGTAACTCTCCATTTTTTAATGTGCATGACAACAGAAGGGGCTATTTAGGCTATTTTTTGACTATTTTTTATTTGTTAGGCCTAATCTTATAAGCTTAATAAATACTTTGCAAGATGGCGCCGAGTGATATAGTTGAAGACGTTATGTGTACGGACTGTAAATTAATAGTTAGTGAGGATGATAAGGCTTTACAGTGTGAAGATTTTCATAAAAAGTAGCACCATATTAGTTGTGTTAATGTGAGTTTTAAAGATTACAATCAAATTGTTAAACTCTCATCAGTACACTGGTTTTGTGATCTATGTCTCGGCAAGTTGAACATGTTTTGTAATGAAAGTATGTCTGCAGATTTTCGTGATATTCACAGCTTAATCAGTAAACTTTTTGGTATTGTTAAGGGATTAGCTAGTCACAACATAAAGCTTAATAATAAGATGTATAGATTATTTATTGATGGACAATGTGACGGGTTAAATGACAGTTTGACAGTTTTGGTAAAAATTCGTATCGTCAGGAAGAGAACATCGACATTGCGAGAAAACAAATGAACTTTGTGACCTCAAAAGTTTTATTTTTTGAGAACATCTTCAGCCAACGACCATTGTCTCGACTCTGAGATGAACTATGACGTGACTATTGGTGATGATCTGAGTAACTTAGACAATAATAGTTGTGAAGCTATGACATTTGCAGATAAGGTCAAATTGCGAAGTGAAGTAATTAGGCATAAGCCTACCTCAATGGTATCGGTAAGTAATAACGATAATAATAACCATAACAGAAAAAAAGCATTGGTGATGCTATGCAAAGTAAACGGAGAGTGCCGATCAAACCTATTATTGGAACAAATAAGGAAAGAAATCAAAGTAATTTTAAAATAGTACCTAAAAGTGAACCTAGTAATATTAGTGAATGTTCAGTTTTCGTATCTAAGATTAATGCCTGAGGTGAACAAAGATTATATAATCAATTATTTAAACGATAATGGTGTTTCAAATGTCAAATGTGATAGTGTAGTCACAAAATATGACAGCTACTTGTCTTTCAAAATTGATTTAAGCCAGTCTGACTTTGTAAAAGTATTATGTGCTGATTTTTGGCCCGAAGGAACACTGATAAAGGAATATGTACAGTGGAAAAGTCCCGTGTTTTTTTAGGAGCCATCCTGTAGGTCATCCTATCACTTAGGTTTTAACCATAGCACTGTTGGCTTACTAGTTGGCAATGTCCAGTGTATAACTAATAAAATCGATGAACGCTTTGGTTACCTCATCTAATCTCTATTCTGTCATTTGCATTGTTGAACACTAGCTGACCACCGTACTTGTTTGGATGGGTGGGAGAGTCATGAACACTGTATTTGTTTGGTTGATTGGGAGAGTAATAACCACTGTACTTGTTTGGTTGGGTTGAGAGAGTCAACATTTTAAGTGTCATTTAATAAGGTAAATAACTGTTCTTATAGACCATTCTTGTGGTAGATAACCCGGACCCATACAAGTACATTGATAGATAACCCACCCGCCCACCATACAAGTACATTTTTCTATGACCCACCCGCCGACCCATACACGTACAGTGGTAGAAGGCCCACCCGTCCAACCATATACGCACTTTGGTAAGGACCCACCCGCCCATCCATACACGTACAGTGGCTTTGTGGGTTACCCTTGACAACGTTGGGTGGCTTTTTTGCTAATGTTGACAATTACATGCTCTATATAATTTAGTAAATTTTAGGTTAGCTAATATTTATTGTCGAGTACTTAGCAGTTATGGTGGTACTGCAATTTATGTATTGGATGATATTGGATATAGTGTTGTTGATGTCAACAGATACTGTATTGAACTGAATCTCGAAGTTTGTGCAATAAAATTGAAGACTTCAAAAATTATTATACTGTCAATCTACAAGCCAAGTGTAAGTAATAATGAAATATTTTTGGAAGGTTTGGAGTTGCTCCTGGATTTTCTGGTAAAACTAAAGAGTGAAATTGTTATTTGTGGTGACTTAAACATTGAGGCCTGTGGTTATAAGCATTTCACTCTACAATTTCACAATACTCTTAGATCTGCTGGAATCTATTATATTAACTTTAAGTCAAGAAGAGGTGCAGTATGCTTTGATAATACTGCTACTAATATTGTACCTTATAGATGGGTGGTTGAGGTCCATGACTGGCCCATTTCTGATCATAGTTTTTTAAGCATCAATGTGAAATACTGTTCTACTAAATCTAAATCCAACTCATTCTAAATTGTTGCCTATAGTGTTGAGAAACCGTCCATGGACGAATATGAAGAATATAGAATACTATTGTCTTGATAATACTGATTGGGGCGTGGTTTTGAAAGGTCTTGATTCGGAGACCATGTGCGACAGATTTCATGAATATTTATATACTGGCTGAATGTTTATTTATCTATTAAGGAGAAAAATGATCAAAGGCGTAAATTTAAATCAGGGGATAAAAAGTGATTCACTCCTGAGTTAGTTGCTATGAAAAATTATATTATGTCTTCGTTTCATAAAGCTCATTCATCTAAATGTAGTAAGGTTACTCTAGCCTACAAGCAGGTTAAAGAGGGACTACAAATGTGCTATACAACATGCTAAATTGATTTATAACAACAAATTCATCAATTCTGTTTGAAATATATCAAAGGCAGCCTGGCAAGTTCTGAAATGGGAATCTAATTCCTCGCCTAACTTTAAACATGAGCAACCAAGTGCTGAAGAGTTTGGTATGTTTTATAATAGCACAATCAAGGAGCTGTGGAGTGGTATAAGGCCTTCCAAAGACCCAGCCGAGTTTCTTACAAAAACTTCCTATCCTGAATAGACATATGTTTAAATGAGGAAATATGTAATGCAATATTGTGACTGATATAGTGGCTAAACTTAGGCCAACACCTAGTAGTAATATCTGTGGTATATCTGCCGCACTGATAAAGCAAATTATTGATGTTATAGCTCTACCCATGTCTATGTATATAAATGATAGCTTGAAAGATGGTGTTTTTCCAGCTAAACTTAAGGTTTCAAAGGTAATTCCTGTATATAAGAAAGGGGACCATGCCAGTGTACATAGCTATGGGCCGATCTCTCTGGTACCAGTTTTTTTATACACCTCTCCCAAATATTTTCTATACCCCTTCAGAATTAGGCCAATTTAAAGGAGGCTTTGAGTTAAAATATTTAAAAACCAACAAGGATCTAAACTACATAATTACCAAACAATAATTACACTAAGAAAAACAAATTGATTACTGCTGTTTAGTCTAGGGAATTTTTGTTCTTAAATGACATGAAAATTAGATAGCCTACGTTTATGCCTTGTAGGCCCTAGTATTTATAAGAAATATTGCATTGAACATGGCCAACCTTAAAATATCTTCATCTGATATTCTTTCTTTATTCCAATCATAACTAGACCCCAAACTTGAACAGAATACAAATAATCCTAATGGCGTTTGGTTTTTCAGTCTTTTGTACAGCTTATTTAACAACAGTTGATAAGAACCTTCCTCCCATAGTTTGGAATATAAACACAACATTTGTTGAAATCTTCTCATCCTATGAGCTAAAACATATTCACAATTCCTCACACAGTTTTGAACAACTTTCACTGAATTATTTTTTAAACATTGTGGAAATGTTTTTAAACCATTGGCCAACATATAAATCATTAAATTTGGGTCTTTTAGAGTATTGTGAAGTTTAAATCCAAAGTTGTGAACTGCAGCGCAAATAAGTTTTTGTTTCCTCTTATATAGTAAACTTGAAATGGCTGTATTTGAGGAATAATTTACTAAACCCATGTGAAACAATCTTCTAAACTGCAGGGGATTATTGGATACTTTTGCATTTAGGACACTAGTGCAGTTAACAGCTCTAAGAAGTTGAAATTGCATTTTCCCTTCAGCAAAACATCTTGGGCCTAGTTAAACTCTTGGATTATGTTGTCATGTTTCAAATAAACGATGAAGTAGTGAAAACTAAAATTTTGTTCTATTGTTGAAATATACAAACTTAATACCAAATAAACCTCTTCAGAACTACCATTCTGTTACTACAGATCACATAACCTTTAGCGACTTTTCCTCATTTAACCAAGCATACCACACCATAGAAACAGAAGCATTAACTTGACTTAATCAGCTGAGATTGACATATCTTCCTCTTTTTTAAACAAAGTTATTCCAGGAACAATTTTTATAATACTGTTCATTATACCATTGGTTTTATAATAATGCAGGATTATACACAAAAGATGTGACGCCTTCAAAAGTACCATTTATTTATTTGCTGCTAGCGAACGCCCCTGCACGCTTCGCGTGCCAACCCTGAACGCTCACTACGCTCATTGCAACTCAGCCTTCAGCTTCGGATGTGACTTTTAAATGCAAATAAATAGATTAACTATATAACGTAATATCACAATATTAAATTTATTTACAGTGTATCACTCGCAATACTTGCGTTGCATCTATCTATATATACTATAAAGCTCGATGTAGTATATAGATATGAATAATAATTTTTGTTTTTCGGTTTCGTTGTTTGTTGGATTTGTCATAAATGTAACTATGTGCATGGGTCGTGAAAATTAATCCTTAAAATGCTGATTCAACATCCTGTGTTACCGACTTTATAGAACAATCGGTGGGTTGGTTTAAGCATTTAAGATATCCTTGGTTCGATTCTAATAGCAAACTAATTTTGAAAGCGTAGCAGAATATCCTAAGATACCCATTTGTCATCGGGCAATTAATGACATTTTTTAGAGAAATGCTGCCATTTTTAGAACATTTTTAACTTAGGCTACAATTGCTCATTGATAATCCTAACACAGATTCACATTCATATTAACTCTCTGAAACTAAATGTTGAGGCACTTCCCGGCGTCCTACCCCCATAAAGGGTATACTTGAATTGAAGCTATCGGTCCGAAACCTCCAGGAAAATTCACAAAAGTTTACTTTTTTCACTCATAAACAAGATGTCGGTCCTTTTTACCCTAAAACTGCTCCAATGTATTTCTTATGGGAAACTCAGAAAAACGTAGTTTTTGTTAACTAACTTGATAGAAAGCTTGAGTAAAATTTTCAAACCTTTACAGTCCTACATTACAGTAGATGATTGTTGGTTGAAGTTGGTAAAGACATTCCTAAGTAAGCTCCGGTTAAATCGCGTCTAATTTATGACATTAAATATAAGCATTGTAAAATAATTGTGAGGAATGGTATTCTCTGTGATTACTGTGACAAACGGAGTAATTTAAAATGTACCGGAAGATAATCCTCCTGATGAGAAATATGAGTGGAGGTGATCAAGCTGTGATAGAGAACTAACTGTTGCAGACGATCCAAACTCAACTCCTGGGCAGTCTAATAGTGAAACAGAATTCACACTTCTAGGGGTAATTAATGTGTTAAAACAAGATATTAGTGAATTAAGATCAGAAAATGGGAAGAAATACCGCTAAAACTGATATTGTAGCCAACCAAAGTACTGTACTAACTAACCTAAAATGTGAGCCTGCAGATGACATGCAACCCTTACATATATTTATATGAATGTTATTACTTTGTTTACCTAATTATGTTGATATTACGTTGTTATTATTTTAATTTAATTTATCATAGATATTTATATTTTGTTGATCATATGTGTTCTTGTTATTATATTCTTTGTTAGGTAGCACACTGGGTAGTAGTGAGGTTACACAAATTGTCTTATTATAATTATCTTATTATCATTGAGTTATGCCTTGCTGGTTACTTAGTTGTATTAGTATGTTATGCTTCGCCTCTTTCCAGATCTTAATGTATGGTTGTTGTTGTAAATTGAAGTTTTGTTTGATTGTCTACCATTTACATATATTTACATGAATGTTGTTACTTTGTTTACCTAATTATGTTGATATTACGTTGTTATTATTGTAATTTGATTTATTCTAGATATTTATATTTCGTTGATCATATGTGTTCTTGTTATTATCTTCTTTGTTATAATTGTAATATATCTCTTTTAACTTTAAGTGGACATTTACTGGCCCATATGAGGTTAAGTTTACCATTAAGCCATCTTTGAATATATTCATTTGTATAATGGTGTTAACCGTTTATAATAATAATAAATAAATAAACCCTCTTCAAATCGTAGATGGGAATCTGTTCCTCTAAGAAAAAGTTTGCGACTACAGCATCAGTATAAACTTATAGTCAAAATGAGTATCCTCTCTTAACAAACAGCTTCAGTGTACATGATGAAGGCATAAATGAGAGTGAAGATATTAGCTGTCCTATGGAAGAGGCTCATAGTCTTAAGTTAAGACTATGTCATGGAAGAGGCTATGGAGTTAAGGAGCCTAGAGAAACTAAAACGCACTAAACCTAAGTCTAATGAGCAGCATCATGTTAAACTGTTCTCTGATAGTTTTGGACGTGGTTTATACAGGATAATAACAGAAAATTTGAATTGGAAATTTGCTGTAGAAGGGCAGGTCAAGCCCACTGCCAAAATGAGGAGTGTTGTTCAATTAGAAGACAGAGTCTATTCTGGAGAAAAAAGTTAACCTTGAAAACACCGTGGTCTTATAGTCATAGGAGGAGCCAACGAATACTCAAATGAATCCATGCAAGCTGCTTCTTCCTTAGAGTCAGCAATGGAAAAATTGGAAAACACAAATGTAATTTTTGTAAATGTGCCGGACCGCCATGATTTAATGGATTCTTCGATTGTCAACAAAGAATCAAAAATGATTTATTGTCGTAAAACTAATCCAGAGGCTCTTAGCTGGAATTCTATGAAATTAGTTTTATCAGTATTTACAGAGAGATTGCTGCTAACCAGCCACTGCAATAAAAAGCTACTTTGTATGAATGATTCAATCTCCAGATTTTCACGTGAAAAACTGCTTACATTCATAGAAGTGTCGTCAACAAAAAGACACAGTTTAACTCCAGAGACGTTAGTATGTAAGTCATTTACGAAGAGCAAAAATAGGATCAGTCCAAGGACCGAGATAAACTGCAAATCAAATCCTCAATGTTATTGGCAGCAAGAGAGTCTGATATGAATTCATGCATCACTAATAATCAATAATATACCAATTAAAGAATATCAAAATTACAAGAACTTAATGGTAAAAGTGTAAACTATAGTTAAAACGACATATATTTTATTATGATGGAAATAAAACAGGTGCTAAACAATAAACTTAGTGGAGTAAATGAATATAAAAACAGTTCAACGAGTGCAAGTTGGAAACTAAAATCTCCTGGCGCGATGCAGTCCGGTGGCAGATGAGCATAAGATTAGTATCCACAAGTTTTAGGTGAAGGTTAATGTCCAGTTATCACACAGACGAAATTTGCCATCTGCGATAAGCAATAGATGGAACAAAGTCAAAGTCAAAATATTTATTGTCGTTTACAATGATATGCATGACAAAGGTCAATTATACAATATATAATATATACACATGCGCACATTAGCACACACTAAACTAGAGCTCTTACACTAACACCTAACAACTATCTTAGCTCCTTATCATTTAAAAAGCAATTAACCGAATAATATTCTTTATCAATAAGAAAGGTCTTTAACTTCCTTCTAAATTGCTGTGAATCTGGTTCTAGCCTAACATGAGATGGCAGGCGATTGTATAACTTGATAGCAGAAAATTTCGTTTGTTTCTCATAAAAAGTTGTTCTATGTTTTGTAATTGGGAGGATATCAGGGCGCCTGATGTTGTGGTTAGAAGATTTTGATTGAGGGCTAAAGTATTGGAAGTTTTTCTTTAGAAATGACAAACACTCCAAAATATACAACGACGGAAATGTCAACAGTTTATTGGATCGAAACTTTCCTCTGCATGACTCCAATCCTCTGATACCCAACATCAATCTAAGTGCCTTTAATTGCAAACGAAATACATGCTATGTTTTTGAGGTCTCGGCTCCCCATAATGGAAGACCATATGTAAGATGAGGATGAAAACATCCATAATAAGCTGAAAACATTATATCCCTGTGTGCAAATTTAGACAGCCTGTGCAAAACGAACAGCCCACTACTAAGCTTACCACAAACTTTATCCAAGTGGTACCGATAGTTGAGATTATGATCAACAACTAATCCTAAGAATTCAGTTTGCTGAGATGACCCAATCTCTGAGTCCCCAATGATAATAGTGCTTGTTGATGAGTCGTCCCTTATCTAAAAATCTAAAAATTTTGTTTTTTCAACGTTGAGATTCAGTTGATTATCCATCAGCCATTGCAACAAGCAGCTGCCTTCAATAAACGTGTCAATTTCTAACTGTTCGCGACATCTGTTAGACAAGCTGTAAGAAGTGTCGTCAGCAAATAAGCACACATTTCCTTTACATATACAAGATAGCATATCATTAATGAACAATAAAAATAAGATAGGACCAAGGACTGAGCCTTGTGGGACCCCAGCCTTTTCTTCTGATTTAGATGATTTTTGGTAACGAAGACATCCAGAACTGTCCACATATGGTACTTCCACAGTTTTATACATATTTGTCAAGAAAGACGAAATCCACTTTAATGCATTACCTCTTAGGCCCATTGTTTCTAGCTTCCGAAGAAGGATTTTGTGATTAGCCACATCAAAAGCCTTACAGAGATCCAGGAATAACGCAAAGCAATAATTATTATCATCTAATGATGAAGAGACATTTGAAATGAAGTCAAACATAGCATCCAACGTCGATTTATTTTGTTGAAACCCATATTGTCATTCGAAGATAATATTATTGGAAACTAAGAAAGAAGACAATCTTGCGAAGAACAACTTTTCCAGAACCTTAGAAAATGTGGACAGAATGGAAATGGGTCTATAGTTCTGAACGTCAAAGGGACTTCCGCTATTTAGAAGTGGCTTAACTATAGCATGTTTGAGAGGGGTGGGGAATTCTCCACATTCAAAGGAGAAGTTTGCTATGTGAACAATAGGAATTGCAAGCTCTTCAGCGACATCCTTAAGAAGAATGGAAGAAATCCCATCAAAACCTGATGAATGGCTTGACTTCAATGATCTAATGACAGACACGATTTCTGTTACGTCAGTTGGGGTTAAAACAACGACTTTATAATGTCTCCTTTCTTAGATAGGTTCCCCTGTGGTAAATTGGGTTGAGAAGAAGCAAGTCCTGTACTAACCTTTGAAAAGTAGGAGCAAAATTTCTCCGAAACAACCTGTGGATCCTTGATTAAGGTGTTGTCCTCCCCTTTTATTCTCACATCAACGAAACATTTGCGATTCTTGTGTGGGAGAATATCATTGATAACTCTCCAGATGGCCTTGCTTGTACTCTTAGAATTTTTCACATGTTTCAATACAGAATCAGCTCTAGCAGCTTGTACACCTTTTCGGAATTGCTTTTTTAGGTTACGAAACGACTTACGAAGAGGGTGAGAAGAATCCAAATCTTTAGACAGAGAATGCATCATTACCACCTTTTTTTGAAGATCCAGTAATGACTTATCCAAAACTATTTTTCTTTGTGATTTACTATCCCTACACCTCACCTTTTTTGTAGAAGCAACAAAATCCATATAATATGATAATATAGACAAAAAAGCTGAACATTTTTCATCCACACCTTTAGCATCGAAAACATGATCCCAAGACTCTTTTTGTAGAAGACTTTTAAGAACCACTACATTATCCTTATTTAATTGCCTCTTTAGTTTGAACTTAGGAAAACCTGAGCTTTGAGGGATTTTTAATTTAATGTCACTTAACTGCGCGTGATGGTCAGATACTCCTGTCACTATTACTTGAGTGTCTAGGTCAGATGAACAAATATTTGAAAATATGTTATCAATTATTGATTGAGACCCCTTAAACTCTCTAGTGAGTGATTTGATATTATCATTTAGGTCGTAACTTAACATCAAGTAAGAAAGACGATTTGAAACACTAGTAGGAACAGACATATCAATATTAAAATCACATGTTATTATCACTTTAAAGTTATGCTTCAATAATGAATCGAGACAGTTACTAAGAGAATCGAAGAACATATCAACGCTGTAAGAGTCATTGCAAGGCGGCCTGTAAACAGCTAAAATGAAATAAATATTACCATCCATTTCAATTTTCACTGCAGATAGTTAACAAACGCATTCAACACAAAACATGGACACATCAACGGGTGTAAAAGTTACATTATCCTGGACCAAAATACATACTCCACCTCTTCCTCTAATTGATCGACAGTAACGTGAAGCAACAGAAAATCCAGGCAAACCAAAACTGTTTAATTCCTCTCCCTTTAAAAAGTGTTCTGTAAGACAAATGACATGAAGTGAAAGCAACTCAATCATGACTTCCACCTGAGGCAGCTTAGGTAAAAGACCTTGCACATTCTGATGAACAATTCTAAAGGAATCTAGACATCTTTCAGGAACATCACAGAGCACTCGTTTCCCGACAGAGAAGGTAACGACAAATGAGGGGAATTTTGGAACGTGGACTCAATAGTACTTCTGGATAAGGAGACGCTTGGGGGACTTGAGTGTTTTAGTGGACAGAGGTTCAACAGCAAGGACTGCATCAGACGCCCTAGTTTATAATTCCCCCTCCTGTTCAAGTGTCGACCGTCTCGTGACAATAAGTGCCTGTCAATACATCTATTGGCTTCAACAAATTTCACATTAAAATTGTTACACATTAACATAAGTTGGTCATTAAAATGTGCTAGAGCCTTATTGCTAATATCACTACGTACTAAAATGCTGTTAAATACAATCTGAGCCTCAGGAAACTGAATTTTACACGTGTACAATAAGTCTGCCATATTGTGAAGATCTGGCTGATAACAGGGCTTATCTGGCAGGGTTATCAGTCACTGCTGTAGTGGCTGCATTGCTTCCGGCGGTAACCAGCTGAGTGCCCCACCACACCACTCTAACCAGTTCAGTACACGTGTACGTGTATTAGCAGACAGCTTTCAAGTTAGCGACACAGTTTTAATTGTCTCGTACACATTGGTACTTACTTGCTTTAATGCTTGCTTTATTAACACTAGTAATTGCAGTAAGGATTATCATACAAAACATGAACAGCATTTTAATACCTTAGGGAAACAAACCTTAGCTAAGACAATTATAAAATAATCAAAAATAGGCTATGTTTGTCTGGGCCTAACAGTGTGGTTCCAAAAAAACTAAATGAGTGGACTGACAGTCATCGAGTCATCGCTCCACGAAGTCAACTTATATGACTAAATGCAAGCCTTCTCTTAGTTCCAGTGGAGATAAGTCTAATTTAGTTTTTGTGAAGGAAAGGTGTACTGTTTCAAATATTAATTCTTTTTTCAAGTCTGCCTCTAGCTTTAGTAGGTCCAATGAAATTGTTACTGTACCTTATTATGGAATGTACAAGGTCTTCCAAACAAGTTTCTTGTTGTTGAAGATTATGTCACCAACTTAGATGTAGATGTTGTCTGTATAATAGATTGTTTATCAACTTTAACAAACTCAACTTTATCAACTTTTTGTAAGGAAACGATAGAATGTACCACTAAAAATGTCGAAATAATGTAAAATATACCACTGGAATCGAGTCTCACTCGGTATAGGGAAATTACTTTTTAATTTTAGTAAAGTCTTAAATTCACTAAATTTCAATCAGTGACTAGATTTTTTATATAAATAGTTATTAAGAATTTTATTAAGTTTTATCAGATATATAGTTTTTAAAGGGAACGAATTGCTACTCTTATATAAAAATATATTTTAACAATAATTTATTTTACAATCTGTTAAGTTGAATATAACCATAAATAAAAATATGGCATTTTAAAAGAACATGAAAAGCTGACTATTCAGAAATAGTGCACTAAAAAAGTCATTGAACGAGGGTGTTTTAAAGTTAAAATCTGTACGACAGGCTCAATACTGTTGCTTGATCAATATTGAATCTTGATTTGAAATTGCCTGTTTTGAAGAAATGGTTTTATTACGCTTTAAAATGTGTAAGGAAGTGGTTTTTTTATTTGTACAACAGACCAGTGTGCTATACCTTGTCAAACGCTTAAAACGTGTCTAGAAATGCAGAAGAACAGTATTCTTTTGTATCCCATAAATTTCGAATAACTTCAACAACTCTATGAACCTGTTCAATGGTAGAGTGATTTCTTGGGGAACCATATTCATGTTCATGAACTAAACTAATATCATTTGTAGCAGTTTGTAAACGTTAAAGTAGCAATTTATCAAACAACTTAGATGGTATCGGTAGTAGACTTATAGACCTATATAAAGTCACCTCAGTTAAGGGTTTTCCTGGTTTAGGCACAACCACCAATTGAGCTACTTTCCATTGGGCAGGAAAAACGTCTAGTCTATGATTACGTTGAATATGCATGTGAGCATAATTACCTCTTCCTTGGCAAGATCTTTAAAACAACTCCACTAACAAGGTCAACTCCTGGAGAGTGGTGAGGTCGAAGACCATCCATAGCATTCTATACTTCAAACTCAAACTCTTTATTCAGCCAAATCAACAATACAATCGTATTAGCTAAGTCTTATGTCTATCAAAAATGTGTACAAAGTCAACTCTTATATATCGAAAATAAGAATTTAATACATGTAAATAAGAAGCTCATTTATGATTTCCAACAAAATAAAACATATTATATCTAACCAGTTACATATTTCCTGTTAGAAATTCTCGGACGCTGTAACAAGCAAGATTTATTAACTAGTTTTTGAGTTTTTTATAAACTTTCTTAGGCTTGATTCCAGCCTGAATGATAGTGGAAGATGGTTAAACAAATTAATGCCATTGTAACACAAGTGGTTTTTGTAAAAAGATGTTGAATGTTTAGGGATTGATAATTTGTTGGGATTACGTAAACAATAGAGTGTTTGTACTGAGAAATTAAATCTGGAAAAGTTTTGCCTAACAAATATTAATGTTTCAAGTATGTAAATAGATGGTAGTGTCAGCATTTGTGACTCACGGAAAGCGTTTTTACAGGATTGGCCATTTATTAAGAAAAAAAAAAAAACAGTTCTCACAGCCCATTTTTGAAGCCTAAATAAAGCCAAGGTGTGTTTATTTTTGTGACCCCAGATAGGGACAGCGCACAATAAGTGGGGGCATATGAGTCCATAATACGCTGCTAATAGAACCTCGCAGTTTACAACGTTTTTTAGGCTTCGCAGAACAAATATTCCTGAGCCTTGCCTTCTAGAGACATGCTCAATATGGGTGCGAAAACTGAGTTTCTCATCCAACATCAGTCCCAAGAACTTTACACTTTCAGTTGGAAAAATCGTGGTTTCATCCAAGAGAGGAGGAAACCTGAGGTTAGATCTCTTCGACAGGGAAAATATTATTAATTGGGTTTGGTCGGAATTGATAGCAAGTAGGCTGTCATCAAACCATTGTATAAGCTTATAGGCCTCCATAAAGGCAACTTGTTCCAAATCATCAAAAATAGAGCTAGATATAGAAAGGGAGGTATCATCCGCAAATAGCGACAGTTTTGAATCCGAACTGTGCCTGTATACAAAAAAGGTGACCCTTGCTCTATGGACAGTTATTGGCCTATATCGATCATACCAGTGTTTGCCAAGGTTCCTGAATCATTTATTGCTGTCCAGTTGACTGATTATTTTGAGGAGCATGATTTGCTATCCGACCTGCAGCATGGTTTTCGCCGTGGCTGATCTACAGTGTTAGCTCTCTTGGATTTAACCTCAATTATTAAGGCAGCTTTTGAAGAGAAAGAGTTTGCGTCAGTAGCCCTCTGCGATCTCAGCAAGGCATTCTATTGCATATCACATAAAATTCTATTTAGGAAGCTTGAAAAGTATGGCATTGTTGGTACTGCACCTGTCACCTTCAAGTCCTACTTCACAAATAGGCAACAAGTGTTTGCTATTCATGGCGCGAAGTCCAGCCCAAGTATAATCCACCATGGTGTAATTTAAGACTCTGTCCTTGGGCCTGTTATTTTTCTTGTTTCTGTCAATGACCTTCGCATAAAATAAAACTCTTTTCTTTGCTGATGACACGACCATCTTTGCCGTTGGGAAGCCCCTGTCAAAAGTCCTAAGTGAGACTGATGAATTATCGAATAGAGCTAAACTGTGGTTCACCAGCAACAAATTAAAATTAAACGAAAATAAGACACAATCAATCACAAATCTTTATTCATTATTTTGTACAAAGATTTATACAAGATAAAGAATGGTGTCAGTATAATTTATAAGTAAATTTCATAAAGTAAAGGTACAGTGTCAAATAAAATTAAACACTACCAAAGAGAAGTACAGTATATTTAAAATTTATAAAATTAAAGTTCTTCAAAACAGTATAGGGCCTTATCTATTAAATATTTTTTTAATTGCTTTTTAAATTTTACATTAGATAATGAACATATTCTTTCTGGAATGCTGTAATAAAATTTTATACCAGATAAAACTGGTTTCTTTTTGGAAAATTCTAATCTATAATTTTGAATGGCAAACATATTCCTGTTGCGAGTTTGATATCTATGAGTGTCACCCAGTGTTGGTATGTTATCTTGAGATTTTATCACTGCCATTATGGTTTCAAAAGTATACATTCCATAAACTGTTAAAATGCCAAGTTTAGGAAAGAATTCTTTAACCGAAGCATCATGATTTAAATTTAAAACTATACGTAATGCTTTTTTGAAGTAACAGAATTTTATTCAGATTTTTTAAGCTGGTTCCTCCATACAGCACGATACCAAAAGAAATATGACAGTATATCATTTTCAAAGTTTCAATTGGACAGAATCGAGACATTACCTTTAAAAGGTATAAACCCGAAGATATCCTTTTTATTAAGGAATTAACATGATCATCCCATGACAATTTATGATATAAAATCATTCCCAAAAATTGTGTACTTTTAATTTGCTTTAATTTTCTATTGCCTACTATTATACCTAAATCAGTTTTATTTCTCATTTGTCTAGTTTGAAAAGTCATAACATTTGTTTTGTCTAAATTTAATAGAAGGTTATTATTATTTAAAAAATGCTGTAATCTATCTAAGTTATTAATTACATGTGATTTGATGTCTAGCAGATTTTTCCCACTAACTATTAGATTTGAATCATCTGCGTACAAACACAACTTACTGTTTTTATGATTCAAAACTGAAGGGAGACCTTTAATATAACATATGAAAAGAATAGGACCAAGAATCGATCCTTGTGGAACCCATAATTAACAAATTTTAGTGATGATTTAACATTAACCAGTTGATTATTTTTATTGATATAGGAATTTCCACATATTGTCTTCTGTTGTTCAAGTATGATTGAAACATTTTAGTGTTATGCCATTTATACCCAGGTTTTGGAGAATATGAATCAAAGTTGAATGATCAACACTATCAAAAGCTTTTATCAGATCGATAAATATGCCAACTGCATTTTCTCCTCTGTCAATGGTGTCAATTATTGATTCAATCAAATCTATGCCTGCAGTAATAACAGATTTTCCAGCTCGAAAACCGTATTGTTCTTTATCTATCAACTTGTTGCTCTCTAGAAATGTATTTAAACGTATAAAAACAACCCTCTCAAATATCTTACTAATGGTGGGTAATAGTGATAACGGTCGATAATTTGAGGGATTCTTTTTATTACCCTTTTTAAATAAAGTTCTGATTTTTGAGATTTTTAGTTTTTCAGGAAAAATACTGGTGATGAAAGATGAGTTTATTACATGTACTAATGGTTTCAATAAATAATCTTTAGCTTTCTTAATGACAACCATGGGAATTTCATCAAAACCAGCTGAAAATTGATTATCAAACGAGGAAATTATTTGATCAATTTCTTTGTCATTTACGGGAGTTAAATGAAAACTTAAATTATGTTAGGTTGTAGGAATAATATTTATACCCTTAGAGATGCTAATTTTGGGTTTACTATTTTTTCAACTGCAGTAACAAAATAATCATTAAAAATTCCACAGACATCCTCAGGCTTGTCATATGATTTGCAACCCAAAATTAATTTTGTTGTTTTATCATTCTCAACATTAGCTTTAATCTCAGAATTGATAATCTTCCAAGTTATTTTAGTAATATTATCCGAGTTTCTAATTTTATTATTAATATAATCTTTTTTTGCTGATATTATATTGTTAAAATAGGATTTCCTTTCTTTCTTTAAGATGTCTCTTAAATCTCTATCATTTGTTATTCTAATATTTTGGCTTAAGCTAATAATATTGTCTCTTTCCATTCTTAAATTATTTGAAAACCATCTGTCATTTTTTTAATTAATTCGTGATTTTGTTTTAGGGAAACACAAATTAAAATAAAACATTAATATAGAAAAAATGTATTATATTTATTTTCAACTGAGTTATTATATAAGATTGACTAATCCTCCTGTTCTAATTTTCTTAAGAAACAGTTCATATTTTCAGTTGTAAATTTTCTGCAATATTGAGTTAACATCTTATTCTGAATATTTATATTTCGTTTCAAAACTGCTTTAAGGTTATCACGACTTTTAGAAGGTTTAAGCACATCAATATTTATGTCACCAGCAAAAATAATGTTTTTATACTTTTTTCCTAAAAAATCCATAGTTAAATCAAGTTTCTCTAAAAAAATGTTATCATATAAAATACCAGGTGTTCTGTAAGTTGCCACAAGAATAAAAGTAAAATTTCCGACTATACACTTTACAATACAAATTTCAAATTCCTTATCCTTTTAAGTTCCTTAGCATTTATATCATGTTTACATAAAATCATGACTCCTCCATCACTAAATTCTCTGTGGCAATACGAAGATTTAATTATATAATTTTTGACCTTAACAAAATTGATTTCAGTATCTTTAAGTTTATGTTCACAAAGCACAACACAATCAGGATCTATTTCATCTAAAATTAGTTCCAAAGCAAAGGCTCAAGATGAAAAATGTTGTATGTTTTGATGGAGAGTTGAAAATTGTTTGAAATTTTTTATTTTATTAAATTTGGTATCTGTTTTAGTGGAGGTGCCATTTACAAAGTTTGGTTCCATACAATTTAAGTTACTATTATTTGTTTGTCTAAAAAAGAACTATTATTAGATACAGGATTATTGAGTGTGGAAGAATCAGTGTTCAAACTATTTGAAATCAAAGTTTTAGAAACATCTGGAGTGACTAACACTGGTGAGTTTGTAATTAATGGAGGAAAGTCAGTAAGAGAAGCTTTTTTAGTACACTGCTATCTTGAACTAACTGTGTTGTAGTTTTTTCCATTGTATCAAGCTGTTGAGTAGCTGAGAGTAGTATTGTACTTTTCAAATATTCATTAAAAATATCAATTCTTATTTTTTTACAAATGCATAAAATGAAAATCTTTTCCTGGCTGTCTTTTTATCATTATAGGTAACTATTGTTATAGAAGCACCAGATAGTTGTTCAACCTAAACACACTAATGGTGTCTGGGTCAGATTCACTCTTATCATCTAAATCACTGAAACAGGTATATCAATTCTGTAATGATCGACACAATAAATTATCTGCACATTAAATCATCTTGATGCAAACCGAGCTGACAGCGTAAAGCTATTGGGCTTCACCCTAGATCCAAAGCTATCATGGACTAAACATGTGGAGGCTACATGCACCAAGTTGACCCGTGTGGTTTATCAGAACCGTAGACTCGTCCATCTTATGTCCGCAAACTACCTTGTTGTGGCCTACTACTTCCTCTTTCACAACCACTTATCCTATGGGCTACTGCTGTGTGGCCATTCGACTGGATGTCTCGACATCTTAAAATTGCAGAAAAGAGTTGTTAGAGTAATTACCAGGAGTGGACATTTGGATCACTGCCGACTACTTTTTCAAAAACTGGGTATCCTCACAATATATGGTCAATTTATCCTTGATTCTATGTGCTACATGAAGGAACGCTCTTCTGACTTTGAGACCAGGGGTCAACATCATTTTCACCAAACTAGGCAGCGTGATAATATTGGAAATTCGTTTACACGCTTAAGCTTAATTCGTGACAGTTTTCCCAAGTCGCTATCAGACTGTTCAACACTCTTTCGACCAATGTCATACGTTTGGATGGTCAAAGATTTAAGGTTACTGTGAAAAACTGGCTAAGGACTAAACCCTTCTATAAACTCTGCGAGAAGTGGGTTCTGTGGGCTAAAGCCCACTACTATTCTACTACTCTGCGAGTAGCCGACTTTTCATCCATCTCTACGTCCACCGGCATGTACCACTAGTTAGACAAATGTTTTATTCTATTTACAGTGTGACGAACAATTAAGTTCTAAAATTTTAACTTTTAATCATGACGCAGTCAATCCAGTTTAACTGTTATCAGACGAAGGAAGAAGTATAAGTAAGTAAGATAAGTCCAGTAGTAAGGGTGAATCCAAGCATTCAGTAATTTAGCTTTCATCAACATGTAATGTGGATAAGGCTTGAACAAATTTGAAAAGTACAGCGAAAACTATGCCAGTTTTTCTTCAACACTTTGCCCAGCAACCATCTTCTTTCTTCAACACTTTTTGCCTATCTTCTTTCAACTGGAGGACTTCAACCATCTTCTTCTCTAACTGGAGGACTGGTTAGTATTGGACGTTTTAAATATTGTGTTAATTTCCAAAGAGTTCCAATCAGTGCCAGGAATTGTAGCTGGATTCTGGTAAAGTTCTCAAACCATCAATTTGTAATTTGGAAAAGAGCTTGTTTTAACTGCCTGGCGGCTTGATTAACATTTTTTTGTCATTAGGATTTTTTTTAATTTTATCAAATCCTTTGTAACCTACTTTTTCATCAATCGTTTAACGTACAGTGGGTAGTTACCAGATTTGTGCCATGGGAGAGTTAGCTGGCAGTGGAGTTGCTTCTCACGCTGCAGATTGGCACAGCTAAATTCATTGATCCAAACCAGCAGCTGTTTTTAGAGGGACTTTTTATTTATTTATTTATAGGACGACGATCGTCAAGATATGGGCGAATATGGATTTCGAATGAGTGTGATGAGTGTAGATGAGCGAATGTCATTGTTACAAACTAAGGCCGACTATTCCTCAGAAAGTGTCATTAATTAATAGCCCAATGACAAATTAACAGCTGGTGATTATCAGCTAGATCAATATTATTATTAATCACAGTCCTATATTATTCCCAATTAGTACAATTGTTTGAAAGACTTGGAGGTTTATTTAGACTAAATCTAAAATACTGAGCCCAGACCAATTTGGTTTCAGAAAAAACAAGTCCATAATTGATGCTATAAATTGTTTGTTAGATTCAGTTGTCGATGGTCTGGAGAGGCGAGAACAAGTGTTAAGCATTTTTCTTGACCTGTTCAAATAAATAAATAAATAAAATTTTATTGTCATTCAACTTTTACAGCAATAGACAACGTCAAAATGAGGTTCTTACAAATCTATTTTTAAACTATGGCTTATGTACTAAAACTCTGGTTTATAAACTATGTTTTTTCACATATTCAACATATTATACTATCTAAGCATTGGAGGATATACATTTTAAGATACAGCAGATACATGTAACAAAACTCATCAACAGAATTAGAAAGCTATTACTAGTGGCTTATGCTAATGGTTGATTAATGACTAATTACTTATACGCTAGAACTAATACCTATTTATACACATTTTCAGATACAACGGTTTCACATAGTACAAAAAAACTCATCAACAGAATAGAAAGGATTGTTAACCAATATAGTATGTAATCTACCTCTAAATACATTAATGGGAAGCTCTTTTAATTCTGGCTTTAGCTTGTTAAACATTTTCAGCCCCAGAACTGTGTAAGAGTTTTTTGACTTGGCTAATCTGTGATATGGCACATCAATACAAGACCGGTTCCGTGTATTATAGTTGTGGACATCACCCCTTAATGCAAACACTGGGATATTTTTCTTAGTGTACATAAGTGCATTGAAAATATACAGGTTAATTACAGTCATACATTGCAGTTTGACAAAGGCTTACAATGGTCTAATTTTCCAGAGTCAGTTATAATTCTAACAATTTTCTTTAGTAACAATAAAATATCATGAACATGGCAGCTATTCCCCCACAACAAATTTCCATAATTAATAATACTCTGAAAAAAAGCAAAATATGCTGCCCTTACATAGTTATCAGGAACATGATTCTTCATATTTCTAATTAGATATATAACTCTAGAAAGTCGAGTTGATATATTCCTGATGTGTGGTTCCCAGGACAATTTACTATCGATATAGATACCCAAATATTTTACGATACTCAAATCATGTTGATCCGGTACATCTCTAAGACTAAATAACAGTTCCTGGGTTTTACTTTCGTTTAGTAAGAAACCGTTTGCTCTAAACCAAAGTGACGCCTGCATTAGGGTATCTTCAGTTATGGTTTTTAGTTGGTTAAGATCAGAGCCTTCATTAAGGAAAGTTGTGTCATCTGCAAATGTAACTGCATACGAGTTTACAAACGATGGTAGGTCATTGATCATTAGAATAAATAAGAGGGGTCCCAAAACTGACCTTGTGGAACACCATACTTAACATTAATTATATTTGATCTTTCATAACTTACGATTTTTTAAGAAAGACTTAAACAAATTAACACTACTATCATCTAATCCATAGTGAGCTAATTTATTCAGGAGAATATCATGATCTACGCAATCAAACGCTCTGCTCAAGTCACAGAATGTTGAAAGACAAAATCCCTTTGTTTTGAATACATGTAGTATGAACTTCACTAGAGAGTCCATAGCATCTGTAGTGGATTTACCTTTCCTAAATCCAAATTGTTTATTACTAAGTATATTCAAATTCTCTAGATAAATAATAACTTGATTGTACATAATAGTTTCAAAGATTTTAGAAAACACAGGAGTTAAAGAAATAGGCCTATAACTGGAAGGGGAAGAAATCACCTTTCTTATATATAGGTACTACTCTTGATATTTTTAGCATTTCAGGAAACTTACCTTCCGCAAGACATCTATTCACACAGTAAGTTAAAGGAGTCAATAACATCTTTCAATAAACTACTTGAAATACCATAATAATCAACACTATCTGAGTTATTGATTTTTTTTACAATATTAGTGATTGTTTGCTGTGTTACCTCTGTGAAAGCAAATTTATCATGTTGTGGCTTTTCATAACAACTTTCCAGTAAACTATGTGCATTTTCTACAGTTTTGTCTATTGTAGAACATATATTTTCAATAGACTGAATGCAGAAATCATTGAACTCATTAGGGTTATGTTAACATCACTTTTACTTTTATTTGGATTTGTTACAGAGTTAATTATTTTCCATGAGTTTTTACATTTGTTCTTAGATTTTTCAATGTTTGTAGTATTGTGTAGTTTTTTTGCTTCAATAATAGCCTGTCTGTATTCATATTTAGCTCTGGAGTACATTAACTTGTAGACACCTAATTTTGTACTCTTATACATATCTGAATATAATAATACCTTATTTTTCATCTGTCCAAGCTGAGGAGTATACCATTCATTTTTCATGTTTTTCTTGTAACTACTTTTATTATTCACATTAACTGAACATTTCTTTAAAGGAATGTGCATTTCAAAATAATCAAGGAATACAGAAAAAAATCGGTCAAAGACAATGTCAGCGGGACAGTGTTGAAACTTATGGAATAGGGATTCCCAAGAGACATTAGAGAGAGCATGCTTAAATCTATCTATTTTATCTTTACTTGTTGGCCTAGTGGTCACAGTCTTAGGTGTAGTAAGTTGGTAGCCTAATTTAAAATTGCTAATCTTAATGTACACTATATCATGGTCAGAGAAGGGAAAAGTCACAGTATCGGAGGATACATGGCTTCTATCTATGTTTGTAAATATATTGTCCAGAACTGCTAGTCCTCGTGTGGGTTTACTGTTTACATACTGAAGATTAAATTGTCTTAGCATATTTTTGAACTCAACTGCTGATCTAGTGTCCTGCAAAACATCAAAATTGGAGTTCAAATCTCCTCCAATGACAATTTTAAATTTGCTCCACTTTGGCTTACTTAAAGATGTTAAGACATCCTCGAGCTTATCAAGAAATAAGAGGGGTCGCCTCTTGGTGACCTATACACTACTATTATTAGCAGTTTGAGGCTGTCACATACCAAACCCGTTATTTCAAAATCGATTTCCTTACAAAAAAACATTAAGTTCAAGGCTGCCACAGTTTAGGGCGAGAGATTTTTTAGCATATATTGCAACCCCACCATGTATGTGATGCTCCCTGCTAAAACTATTAATTAAGGTATAATTATCTAGAACTTTGAAATCAATATCATCCTTTTTGCAACAATGTTCGCAAAGACATAGAATATCGAACTTGATATCTTTTGAAATGTCATTAACAATTAAATCTTTTTTTTCAAGACCTTGAACATTGAGGTAGCCTATTTTAAAATCTACAACTAGGTTGTCCGGACAGGGTTCGGACTGCTTTAATCGTTTTTTGACACTGGGCTGTCTATGGTTGCAGAATCTAGGTTAGGCCTCGGCTTATTGACATTGGACAGTTTGTTAGTTAAGCTTACAATACTAATTAATGAATCACTTAGTCCTACTTTTTCCTAACCTGTTGAAGTGCTGACCATGCTTGGTGTGGTAGTCCCTATTACATTTGCTGGTATTTAACAGAGACACATTCTTAAATTGTTTACTAATGTTTTTGAAGTCTTCATTGGCACTTTTCACTTCATCGTTGACGCAGGACCAATCTGGCAAGTCGTGTCTGTGGGGGATGTTCACTACTATGACATTGGTGTGTGTCAGCGAAGTTAGCGTCTTCTGTAGAGTAGATGTCGCCTCTTTCTTCTCGTTCTTGCTGATGTCATTGGCTCCTGCTAGAAGAACCACGAAGTCCTGGGTTGTGAGGTCCGCAGTGTCTTTTTGTACTGTGCTGCACACATCGCTGAAGACCGCACCAGGTTTTACAAAACCTTCAACTTCGAAACGCTTTGATAACATTTGGTTGCGTCTCATGAGTGAAGAAATACCCCGGCCGTAGCTGTCAGTGTACACCTTAATTTTCCGCTTGTTAGGCCTACTATTTTTTCGTTCTATTTTGCTAGGGGAGATAGGGTTTTCAGGAGTATGCTTGAAACTTGTATCACTGAGTCCATCATCTTCCACTAATTGAAGAGCGTCATATTTATTTTGTGTGGGCACAGAGAAAATTTTTGAATTGCTGCTCATAGGAGAGGTTTTCTTTATTTTTACAGTTTCCACCCTCTGTTGGCCCGTTTTACACAGTCTGTATTTGTTTCATACTTAGGCCTACCTGCATTCTCCTTGTATTCTGAAAGTTCTTCTTCAATTATTATGATTCTTTCTTTTAGCAGAACATTTTCCTTTAATACATCGTCCAGATCGCTTTTCAAAACATTTATGATGGCTTGTGCATTAAGATGTTCATTGTTATCGTTGCCAGTGCCTTTGACTGCGTGCACCATGAGACACTGCTGCGTCATTTGGAGTTCTGTGTTGTCCGAGGTTTTCCTTTGACGTGGCTAGCCTTTTTACTTAAAAATAGAGAAAAGTGTGTTGATATCTCCAATATTCTTTCTCAAAAAATAAAACTGTATAGGGTCCCTCAGGGATCGAATCTTGTTTCTAATTTACGTCAACAGACTGAACTCAGCCGTCCAAAAAGGGCAAATAATGCAGTATGCTGACGATATAATTCTCTGTTTTAAGGCAAAATCAATTTAAGAACTATAGATAACATTTTTCATCGAATTAAATTCATGCATTCAGTGGTTTCTTATGCCAATCTAAACACAAATAAATCTAAATCAACTTTTATCAAATTTAATGTAAGATAATGGGATAATACACAATATCCTGTTGTTATGCTTGAAAATGAGTATATAGATGAAACAGAATGCACTAAATTCCAAGAAATGTACCTTGATAAAGGGTGGAATTGGGAGGATCATATTGATAGCACCTGATTGAAGGATATCTCTGGCATTTATCCCATGCGCATCATAGTAAAATCCTGTACGCGCTCAAATTATATTTTACACCATTATGCCTCAATTGCACCATAGGTACAACAGGAACAATAGATCATGTAATATTACAGTGTCCTAATCATGAATTTTACAGAAACATCCACTTAAAAAAAATCAAGAAGTTTTGTAAACAAAATGGCTATGACAAAGTGTTCCAATTAGTGAAATTTAAAGATTCAACTATCCACAAAGAACTGAATACATTCATTTTCAATGCAAAAATTAAGTTGTGAAAACATTAATATCATTTTACTAATAAAATCCAAACATTGTAAGAAGAAGTAAAAAATAATCTAGTGCTAACGAACTATCAAATAAAATTAATTTAAAAGGGCAAAAATAGAATGTAGTGTACATCGAGGCTGCATAAGTAGAACTTTAAGCTCCATTAAAATGGAATTAAAAATAAATCGTATTTTACTGCACAGTTTTGAGTTTACCTTTGTTTAAAATGAATGTTTGACTAAATGTGGAATGTCCACTGGTTCACTCTAATAACGTTTTTGTACAATTATGAACTCTGATTAAGATAGCAGAAGAAGGTTTGTCACTTATTAAATATTATTTTTTCTTGTTAGATGCATGGTATTTTGTTTAATTTAAGGGATTTTGATGACAAGACCGTCATAACCTGGAAGGGCTAAAGCTTTTAAATTATTTTGAGAATATAAACTGGAAAAAGCATTATATTCGATGTCCAATAATTAACAGTTAAACTAATTGTAACATAGATTAATCAAGGCTCAACTTCAATAGATCAATACTAAGTCCCAAAATGAATTAACTACTAAAGAACTTTTAGAAGGTAGGCCTACTATACAGGCCTATATGCAATTTTTATACTCACCTCAAATTCCAAATATTTTTATAATGAGTTTGAAAATATGTCATAACATGGGTAGGAAGTGTTGGTATAGTGTTGGTATAAAGAATTCTGTATTCTTGCTACTTAATTATATATCTTGTGAAAAATATCAAGAAGGTCCATATTAGTTATATCTACCCTACTAAATTCTCTACCGTTCTGGCTAGACCTAAGCTTTACTTAGGTCTAGCCAGAACGGTAGAGAATTTAGTAGGGTAGATATAACTAATATGGACCTTCTTGATATTTTTCACAAGATATATAATTAAGTAGCAAGAATACAGAATTCTTTTCAGCCAAGAAGCCTGACAAATTTCGAAAATCCCGAAATATGGAAACATGTTGTTTTTTAACCTGCATATATAATTGGATTGGACCTCACTCAATTTTTTAATGCATAGGCCTATCTTTTGGATTAACAATTTGGTATGATATTTATGCAGTTTCTTACCAAAAAACAAATTTGGAACATTTTGCTTGAAATGGGTCTAGAATTTGCAGTATTTTCACGAGATATGCTTTTTATCCGCGGAAATAACGTGTTTTGCAGAAAAATTTGTAAAAACCATTGTCACAACTTTAGTATTATTGTCATATTTCCGTTCATTTAAATGGTGTTTTAATCATCTTTTTAATATTTTGATTTGTTTTTTGCGCTGAATACAAATTTGAAAACTAATTTTGGTCTATTACAAATATTTCTTGAGATGTAACGGAAAAACTATTAGTGGCCAGTACGCGATCATTATATACAACAACTATTAATCACAAAAATCGAATTCACCTATATTCTCGCCAAAGTAACGGCCGGCAGTCCATCATGGAGGCCAAACACTTGAATTTAATGCAAATTACGAATTTTTGTTGAGAAAATAGACAATTAGGTTATGTTAGTAAAAAATGCATTTTTATCTGAAAAAATAATTTACTACAATACCAGTTACATATTTGTGTTCAGCATAAAAAAAACACAAGAAATGAAAAAAAAAAAAATGTAGAAAATAACAATATTTAAAAAAGTTGGTTTTTTTCACTATCAGATAAAAAAACTAGTTTTTCGATTTCTCGGTATAAAACAAGTTTTTGGCGGATGAAATCAAATTCCTCAAGAGATATAAACTCATATTTCATCACTTTTTCAACACTTGTATTTTCAGAGATTACAAGAAAGTGCATAATTACCTTCGATATTTATGCAGTTTCGTGTCAGCAAACAAAATTGGAAAATTTTGCTTGAAGTGGGTCTGGAATTGGCTGTATTTTCACTAAGTATGCTTTTTATTCCGTGGAAATCATGTATTTTACCAAAAAATTAAAAAAAATCAAAATCAACTCTTAGTATTCTTGACATATTTCTGTTAATTTAAATGGTTGTTTAATCATCTTTTTTTGTTTTGATGTGTTTTTTTTCGCTGATTTTTACATGATCGAAGATTGGTAGCGTAAGTTAACAAAAAACCTTTGAAATATTTTCTTCTTGTTTTGAATCAACTTTCAGAAATCATTCTTTGCATTTAAAAATACTTTGAGGTGGTAATATTAACACATAGTCAATAATGTTTCTAATAATCTTGGATTTGTTATTCTTAATCTAGCTTATATTTAAAATTAAACATTTTCTTTCAGCACTCTACTGGATGATAAGTGAGTTACCATAACTTGTTTATTTGACTCTTTCCAACAGTAATGTAATTTGGATAAGCTAAATAAATGGACAGTTCAAGTTAGTTGTCATATAATTTAATGTAGGTCTAAAAAAATTAATTGTTCACATTATTTTAAAGACAACAATTAAACTTGCAAATGGTTAAAATTTGTAACCGGAGTTAGCAGTGTTCTTAATGCGGCTAACTTGTTGCGTTGCAACGTAAGAATCATAAGTAAAAATAATACATTTAACAAGTGAAGACATTGATTCACTAGGAATGAACTAGATAGCAAGAATATTTTCAAAGAAAGTGAAAAAGTATCAGGAATCTTTAAAGAACATGCAATGTTAACAAAAACTCATGTATGGAGAATTTCTTCCTGACTAAACAAATTAAAAAGCCAAAACAATGGGCTTAATGTGATTCTATGCCTTCTACTTCAAGTGGAGGATATGCTACAGCAAGAAGGAAGCAAGGTGTATCATTTAATATACAACAGTTCAGATGACTCGGAAGTGGATCACCCACCAGCTGAAGTCTCACAGGTTTCCAGTATGAAGAAAGGCTGCTTTTTATTATTGAAGTTCACTCAAGAAAATAAAACATATGTTAAATTTAAGTATTTTGCAGTTTACCAATATGATGAGGATATAAATTCAGATGTGAAAATGATGTGCCTGAAAAATGTTTCTACAAACAATCAGCACCTCCTTAAAATTGATGAAAATGACAATATTTTAAGCAACTTACTCAAATTGTATCCTTACTTCTTTTTCCAGAAATTGAGATGAAGGGTGATAGAATATATTATAAATTAAAAAAAACTCATTGATGTAAATGAGAAGTAATTTTTGACATTAGCATTCTAACATTAACATTTTAACATTCAGTTTGTGTAAGGTATTTGGTTGAGCAATAAAGTAAAGAACTTTACTGTAGGCACTTTTAAGGTTTCAAACATGTTATTTGAAGCTTTTTTTTAAATTTATTTGAGAAAAGGTCAGCATATGTGAGGTGGAAAGTGAAAAGGGACCTCTTGTCGGCAAAGTAAAATGATAAGTACTAAAACTACCGATTTTGGTCAATATTATTGATATTCGGTTTTTTATCGATTATCAAGTTAAACTCCAGTTTATATAGAACAGGCCTGTTATAAAGTTGAGTCGAAGCATTAAAACATCGAATAAAATTTATTTAGATGTCATTGTTTGGCCTGAGAAAAGGAACCTCTTGTCGTTATAGCAAAATAACATAGGCCCAACAAGAGGTTCCTATTCAAAAACATATTAGAAAAGAAACATTACTTTAAAAACTAGCCTCCTCTGAGTTCTAGCATCGGCTTAGAGAACTGCTGCAAATATTTTCTAAATGCAGGAAAGTTTCTTGTGTGTTTAAAACCATCGCGACAACAGGAACCTTTTCTAAAGCAGTATTGGTAGCATTTGAAACAGCTGTTTCACTACCAATCAGCTGTGACTGCATCACTTTTAGAATTGTACTCAAGTAGATCGACTTGAAGTTTTATTTGATCTGGATAAGATTCAATTTAAAATAATTTAGACTAGATAAAAGTAATAAAAATATTTTTAAAAGCGACTAATGTCCTCTCTGAGAAAATGGACCTCTTGTCGTTATGGGAAATATCATGGGGCCAGCAAGAGGCCCCTTATCAAATTTTAAATTTTGGGTTACATTACTTTATAAAAACGAGATTTTTATGTATTCTGCCGGTGTTTTAAACAACTACCACTGTTATTCTGAAAAAGGAAGTGTTCAGCATTGTTTTGATGTTTGATATAGTTCTTAAATATGAAAAATGTGAGTTCAAAGTTTTAAAACCGGTTTTTCTAAAAATGCTACTTACAATTTGTGAAACAAACATTTATTACTTAAAGGGAAAAAATCTTAGAGACGTGAAATTTCTAACACTAACTTATTCATAATTTTATGCTTAATTTAAAAATACCAATAACTCAAAATCGATAATTGCCGATAAGAAGTCCCTTTTCATTTTCCGCCTCATATATATAATGATCAGTAATTAGTAATTAGGAATAGTAATCATAGTAATTAGGTTTTGTAACTAAATATATGTTTTAGCACAATTTTTTAAAATTAATTTTTAATTCATCATATCATCAAAGTTGAATCAGTAATCTATTATACATATGTTAATAAGGAAAAAGTGATTTACTTAGTTATTTGAACTGCTTAATACTTGTTTTATTAATATTTAATACAAAATAATTTTTTAACTAATTTACTACTAAAAACTTCGCCTAGTTTTTAAAAGGAGACAAATGTAACGTGAGTTACCAATATGGCTCTACTTTAATTTAAAAAATTAAATATTCTACATATACAAGTAAATTGAAATATTTATGATTGTTAGTACAATTAAATATCTTTAACATGTAAATTGGTTGGTAGCGTAGTTGGTTCAATCCCAGCTTCATGTGCTAAATGTTCTCAGTTCGATCCCAATCAAAGTCAATACATTTTGAGAAGGATCAGCTGATAATCACCGGCTGTTCATTTGTCATTGGGCTATAAATTAATGACACTTTCTTAGGAATAGTCGGCCTTAGTTTGTAACAATGACTACATTCGCTCATCTACACTCATCACACTCATTCGAAATCTATATTCGCCCATATCTTGACGATCGGCGTCTTATGAATAAATAAATAAAAATTCTATAAGGTTTTATTTTTGTCTGTTTAACAGGATTTATTCAGGTCATTTTTACTGTGTTTTGTTACATTGCTTTCAGTAATGTGATTTATCAAAGGTTAACATTTGTTTTCTCAATTGTAAGGATTACTAATAAATGAAATTGTTGTAGTTTGGAGGTAAATATATGAGGATTAGGGTACAAATTTAAATTTGAGTTCAGTTTTGGAACAAATAAAATATCCTCTTTGAGTCTAAATGTAACGTGAGTGACCATGGACATACCCAATTATATATTCATGTTCAGCATAAAAAACATGTGAATTGAAAAAATTTGATGAAAAATAACGATTTAAAAAAAAGTTGGTAATTTTACTGTCAGATAAAAATCGAGTTTTACGTGTATTAAGTCAACCTCCTCAAGAGATATAAACTCACATTTCACCAATTTTTCAACAAGAAATTATATTTTTAGAGGTGGCAAGGAAGTGCATATTTACCAAAAAAATCTTGTATTCATACATAGCATCCATGTAAATTTAGTTTAATCTTTTATAAACATTTTGCAATGGTTCAGTAATTTTTAAATGAACTGATATTTTTACGATAAATTTAACAAGATATAGTGAGGTCCAAGTTACACTTACGTGTACCATTTTCCTTACTATTTCAATGAGAATTCATAGGTAAATGGCTGTGAAGCGAAGCTTTATTGCATCTTTATTATTGTATCATACTGTGATTTGTGAATACAGTCTTTTGGGATTATGCAAGCAAGACAATTGGGGTTGTCCCTAAATTATATAACGCTAAAATTGGGACTCCCTTCCCCTTGTGTAACGGACATGTAACGGTTCGGTAATACCATTGATTTTACTATATAAAGTAATGTATAGTACCGTATGTCAATGTCTATGTATAGTAAAATCAATAGTAATACCTTACCTCCCTCAATAATTATGTAACGCTTTCACCAAACCCCCTCTAATTTCTGTCGTATATTTTCATGCAGATTATTATTTATGATAGTCATTGTTTTAATTTAGTTTCATTTGATTTCTAATGGGGGAAGAATACTGTATATTACTAACTTTAAAATCTTTTATTTTTGAGAAAACCGGTCAAATTTTGTGAATGAATTCAAACAAATTGTGGAGGTTTATTAGTTCCGTAACACTGCATAAAAATCCCTCACCCTCTCCCGTAACGGTGTATAACGCTGCTGATTACCCCCTCCCCTTTAAAGGCATTCTGTAAATTAGGGACCATAAAGGAAAATGATTTTTGCTCTTAACTTTTCCTTCTATTTTTGTAACATATTATTTCCCATTTTTGTTAGGTATAGTAAGAACATAATATGTTATATATTTCCAAATTTTCACCATAATTATCTTATAGTAGTTCCATATTTATTCCTGATTCCAATTACATATGTTTTGTTATTTAAATTTTTTAAATCACATATTTTTTTGAATGTTTGGAGACATGTTTTTATTGTTAAAAAACTGTATTTTTTTCAATCTTATATTAGCCTACTATATTATGTACTTAGCTGAGGCACATTAAAGTATGTAAAGAACATAGAGGAAAACATTAATTAATTAATAAAAACATAATTTTAAATAAAAAACCATAAAATATATATTTAAAAAAATTATTATTTGGGGTCTGGTGGACCCTACCGTTATAATTTGAGGTACTAAAAGTAGGTGTTATACTTAAAGGTTAAAAATAGTCTAGTGTTGTGGGTAGGCCTACTCAAATTATGCTAAATGTTGTCTTTTTACCAATATAATAAGGCGTTGGCAATCAAACCATTACTAAGCTTGTCTGTGCTGGTGTTAGAAACTTTTTGTTTGTGACGTCAGTAGAATTTTTTAACTTTGTCTACAAAAGTTGTTATGGGACAGTGGTCAAAACCTCTCAAGCAACTTTGTCGTGGACCTCCCAAAATATGAAACCGTGACCCTCAGCATGAAATTTAATACTTTATTTTAGAATCAAATTTTTTGAGAAAAAAATCCCAAGTTGATTTTTTTGTCCAATGCAAAAATTACCCTTTAATGAAAGATTATTTTGGCTTGTTTTTGGGACATTTAGGAAAAATTTTTGGGTTTATCTAAAGAATATTATTAAGGTGAAAAAAGGTTATTAATTTTCACAAATTTTACAGTTTCTTTTTTTTTGGGAAAACCGGGGTTTTTTTGTTTTTATCTATTTTTTGATTTTGGAAACCCCTTTTTTTGGGGAACTACTTTATAATTTTTGTTTTAGGAAAAAAAAGCTAAGGAAAACTAAATTTAAAAATTTTTTAAATAAAACTTTTTTTTAAAAAAAATATTGGGGTGGTGGCCCCTTTAATTTAAAGGTTTCCCCTAAAAGGGGGTTTTTATTGGGGGGGGGGGTTTTTATATTAGTGTTGTGACTTAAATTTTTTGGGAAAAATTTTTTTTATTTTATTTTGCAAAAATTTTTAAAAATGTTCTGTTTCGGGAAATTGGTAATGTTTTTCCTTTTCTACAAAGTTGGAAAGGATTTTGTAACTTTTTTTATCAAATATGACGTTATAATTTTTTTCCCATTTACACTTTTGATTGATTATTGTTTAATTATTTCAAGCAAAAATTTTGTTTTGTGATTGCATTTTTTTTGGTTTTTATTTTTAGTATTTTTAAATATTAGTTTTTCTTCTTTTTTGGGGAAAAAAAAAAGGATGTACTGTTTTGGTTTAAAACCCAATTTTTTAACTTCATTTTAAATCCACTTTTTTTCTTCTTTTTCAAATTTTACTTTTTTGTTTTAATGGAAATGCAATGTTAATTTTAATGTGGAAAAAAATAGAATTTTTGGGTTTTTACCACCCGGGGGGGTTTGTAAAATTTCCCCCCAAGATTTTTAAAAGAAATTTAAAAAAATAAACTTTTATTTAAACATTTTTTAATAAACTTTTTTTTCTGGTTACGGTTTGTTTTTAGTTTAACACAAGTTTTTAGTTTTTAAAAAATGTATTGTCGAGGATATCTTGGCTCTTTTATATATTTTTTTAATAACATGTTTTGTTTTAAAATCGGGTGGGGTTAATAAGTAGTTTTAAAGGGGAGGAAGGGGTTTTTTTTTATTTTTCTTTAAAATTTAAAATTTAATATTCAAAAAAATGTTTCGGGTTTTAATGAAAAAAAAAGAAAAATTTTTTAAAAATTATAAAATTCCCCCTGGTGATTAACAACAATTGGGTGGTCTAAAGTGGAAACATGCCCCACAGCATTTAAGTCTAATTGACTGAATTCGGGGTTATTGCTTTCCTTTCTAATTTCATTTTTTTAAAAATTTTATCCCCCATGGTTTTGTTTTTTTTACTAAAGGGTTAATTTTTTTTAAATACATTTACAGGTCGGAACATTCATTTTAACAGTTTCAGAAAAAAAAAAAATAGGTTTTTTCGAAAAAGACGTTAAGTCAATTTTTTTAAAATTTACTTTTGGGAATTAAGTGAAAAGAAATAAATTTTTTTTTTTCCCCTGATTTTTAAAACTTTAGGGGGATAAAAAATGTTATTTTTTCAGGATTTATAAGGTACTAGGAGAGCTGGGTTGTGGGTGCCAAGGGCCCCGGGTTTTTTTGGGTTTGGTAGGATTTGGGGCAAAACCCAGGTGCATTTGGTTTTTTTTTGTTTAGAATTTTGGGTTGGGCAAGGGTTTAACTTGGTCAAGAAAATATTGTTATATTTTTTAAAAAATGAATTACTTTTAAACCATTTTTATGGGAGGGGGGATTTATGTAAACTTTCGATATTCAGGGGTTTTACCATGTAAAAACCCTTTTATAGCCTAAAATTATCCCTTTTGGGACAACCAATTTGGAAGTCTCGGGATTTTTTTATTTAAGGCCTTTTTGATTTTGTTTTTTTTTTAAATTTAAAAGGGTTTTAATCCATTTTTTGTAGTTTAATGGTAAAAAATTTTTAAAAAATTTTAAAACGGTTTTTTTTTTTCAAATTACTTCCCCAAGTATGTGCCTTTGGAAACTGCATGCTCTTTTATTAATCTTTTCAATAATCAAAAATTTTTCATGGGTTTTATGGTTTTAAAAATTAAAAAAAATTTTTATATTTATAGGCTTTATCACAGGGAAATGGTTTTAATTTATTTTTTAGTGTTAATAAAATAAAATTTTTAATTTTTGGCATTATGGCAAAAAACCATCTTAAAAAACCGGGTTTAAAAAGGGTTTAAGGTTTTAAATCCCGGGCTTAATCAATTTCAATCAAAACCCATAAACGTTTATGTTTTTATGGTTACTTACCCCTTTACTACTGGCTAGATTACTAAGGGTTTGGGGCGTTTGTATTTAAAGGAAATTTTTTTTATCCGAGTTTCTCTAAATTTCCCAAAATTTTTTTAAACATTTGTTTTTTTGATAGTGTATACAGAGGGGTTTTTTTAAAAGGGCACATTGTGTTTTTTGGGGCCCTTTTGGCTTTTTTTAGGGAAAACCCCCATTTGATGTTTTTTAATGAAATAGTAATTTCTTTTTGTATTTTGGATTTTTTGTTAAACGTGTTTTTTGAGAGCCAACAGTTCGTTCCTTATGGATTTACAAGAGTAAATTTTTTTTTTAAATGTTTTAAAATTTACTCCCCAAACTTTACCACATACATTTAAATGCTTGCTTGCTTTTTTCCCTATTTTTTGTTGGAAAATTTGGTTTTTTGGTGTAAAGGTTTGGGGTGGTATTGGTTCAATACTATTCTAAAGTTTTTTTTGTAAATCAGGTCAAAATTTGGAAATCGCTGTAATCAAGGGTGCTTTGTTTTGGGAAAAAAATTTAATGGCATTTCAAGAATATGGTTTGTTTGAAAAAAGCTACTTGGCCTTTCATCATCACACTCTTTCGAAAATTTTCCCCTTTTTTGACGGTCAGGTTTATGAATAAATAAAAAAAAACAACCCATAAATTTTCAAAAAATGGTTTTTTTTTCAAAAAAATTTTGTTGGCCTGTTTCCATTGTCCTTTTAAGGGCAACTTCCAATTCACTTGACAGTTTTTTAGAAGTTCAAAAAACAGCTGTTTTTTAACCAGTAACTATAATAAAAAAACACGAAAAAGGAGGTTTTCAATTTACAGCCAGTTTTTGAAAAAAAATCTTAATGTTATGTCCAAATTTTTAAATACGTTAATGTTTTTTTATGTTGTTTTTAAAATTAAAATACAAAAAAACCCTGTTTTATTGGGAAAATTTTAAATTTAAACATTTCTTGGGGTAAATTTTAAGAACAGAATTTTTCTTTTTTATAAATCTTTGAAAAAAAGGGTGTAAATTTAGCCTAATAATTTTTTTACTTTATTTGGATATAAATTAAGGAATTCCCTTGGAATTTTTCGGGGTAAAAGGGGGTTTTTTTTTTCAGCCAATTGAGGTTTTCTCAGGGTTTTTACCTTTTGTCGTTTCTTGGGGGATTTTTTTGGATTTTTCCCATTTTATATTTTTCTTTGAATTTGAAATTATTTAAGGGGAATGTCCTCCTTTTTGAGGTGTTGGGTTTTCCTTTGTGGGATTTAAAAATAATTTTTAAATCCCCTCTTGGAGTTGGAAAGACAACAATGGGGAACCCATTCTTATTTTTAAAATTTTTTTGACTAGGCCAGCAACCCCTAACACCGTTAGACTAAATTCGTAGATTTGTTGCAGTACCCCCCCCCCCAAGCGGGCTAATTAGGTTTCCCCAGTGCGGAAAGTTTTTTTTTCGGCCCCCAAATTTTATTGTTTTCGACTTTCGAATACTGAGTTTTTGGGGATTGTCAATTGGGGGCAGGCATTTTTTTACTTTACTTTCAAGAATGTATCTTTCTTTTCTTTCGATGGGAATTTGCTAATTTCCCCTTTCTCCAAATGCCAGCTCTTGTTTTATTTTACACTAATCATTTTACAATTTTTTATGGGCTGGTTTTCGGCTACGGCCCTTCCTGGCCGTCTAAGGGGTTTATGAGCTGGGAGGGGGTTATTTGTAATGTAGAGTGCACGGTCTTTATGTGGGGCATGTCATTTATAATAAATAAAAAGCTGGCCGGTAAAGATCCCTGGGTAACCCCCTTTTTTGCAAAGTTTTGGGCTTGTTTTTCATTTAAATTTCCCCGGTTGGGGGTTTTTGTTTTTCTTTAATTTATTTGTTTCCTTCCCCAAGTAGCGTGAAATTTTTTCCGGGGGCCAAGGCATCCTGGTTTTATTTTTTTATTACTTTAATTATATACTTATAGGATTTCCTTTTGTTTGGCAGGCCAGTGTGAGACTCATAAAAATAAAAAAAACCAAAGGAAAGGGAAAACTTTTAAATTTTAATCAAAATATAGGAAAAACACTCCATAAATGTAAAACAATTGTAAATTTGGTTAAAAAATACCGGTTATAAACTTTCTGTAAAATAGGTGGTTGGTTTGGGATAATAATTAAATAGCAAAATTAAAAATTTTGTGGTAAATTAAAATTTAAAAGTTTTATTGGGAAACATTTAAAAACTTGTTAATAAGGACAATTGGGGAAAAGTCCGTTACCTTGGGAGTAGAAGTCCAAAATTTGGCGTGGCTTAACCCCCAAAATTTTTTTCACTTTTTATTACCAAAAATAGGGGAACTTTCTTTGGGTAATATTTTTAGGGGAAGGGGTTTAATTTAATTTTTTTGGGTTTTCAATTGAAAGGCAATTTTTTGGCTAAAAATTTAAAATGTTTTTAAAACCAAAAAATTGTTAATTTACATTAAAAATTTTAATTTTTTTGTTATTTAAATTCCCCTTTATTTTTTTTTCGTTTTTTGGGGTTTGCAAATTTACAAAGCCCTTGGGGGAAAAAAAAAGGGAAAAGGGCCAAATAAAAAAGGTCTGTTGAAAAAGGGTGAAAACTATGGTAAAAATTCCCCTCCCTTGGGAAAGGGTTGAATTGAGCCAAATTTCAGATTGGAGGATGAAAAACCCTTTTAAAATAAAAAATAATTTTGTTTTATTTATGTAAAACAATTTATTAATATTACCCAAAAGTTTTTTAAATGTTCCGGTTTTTGTTGTGGGGGTTATTTTAATTCCCCCCCCCCCCCCCCAAATACAAAACACATAAAGATGGTACGTTGCGCGCTGAAGGCCCGGCCTTGGCTGGCCTACTAGTCATATAAAAACATCGACTCTGAGCGAGGCGTTCACTGGCCAATTGTAAAGGGGGATTGTTTACGCGTTTATGGAATATTTTTTTGTTGCTATTTCTTATAATTAAACCAGTATTTAAAATAAAAAAATATTAAATATATTAAGTGTTTGAAATTTTAAATATTAAAACATATATCAATAACAACAATTAAATATGACATACAAACTATTAATATGTTAATAATTTTAATTGAAATAATTTTAAACTATACACTAAATACTTCTTATTGTCACTAAGAAAAATGTTTATGTGATTTCCCGTTCCGTTAAAATACATATCAGTATTATTTAAATTCTAGTTTAAATTGGTTCAGAAGAAATTATTTGTTTTTGACATTTTTATTTAAAGCAACTTTTTTATAGTGAAATGTATGAGAGAACAACTTATTAATTTGACTTAATTACTAAGCGATGCTTATAAATTATTAAATTTCGGGAAAACCAACTATTATGATGTCATCCGAAACTTAGTTCTTCAATATCTTGAAATGTATAAAATATTTTGACAATTCAAGACCACTTTCATTACACATTATGCCTGTAAGGAATCGAATGAAAGTTCGATGACCTATATTGGTTCATTTGTTAATAAGATATCATGATCTATTATTTCTTGATACGAGGTCGGAAATCTCAGCCATAATTATACAGCTGGCAAACGTTTAATAATAATAATAAAAATAACAAGTTATATGCATCAACATAAACCACTATGACCCATAGGTAAGTATTTTCCTACAACATAATTTTTTTCTCAAAACTGACTGTGGATCCATGGATATGTTCCAACGACGCAACCTAAGAAATTGTATGTGTATTTTTTGTACGGTAAATTGGAATCTAAATCTACGAAAATGGGATGTCATTAGAACACTCGTGCGAAACAGTGAAAGATGCTACTGTTTATGTTTGATAGTTTTAGATCCACTAATCTGTGGTGTGGTGAGTATAAAAAGAAACCAGTATATGCATGACAATCCCCATAAGTGAATAAGCTTCAAGAAACCTCGGAAAAAAATATTCCACCTCTAATTTGGATCAAGTAGAAAGTTTAAGCGGTTCCACACGTCTGGAACTCATAATCCAAGTCAATCAGTATTTCCTTAGTGAAGATACACAGTTCAAAACAGCAGTAATACAACGTGCCAACAGCCTCAGGTAATCAGACAGTGTGCTTGCATGTTTCTCATATCATTGTTTATATGCAAGCCTTTTTACGTCTTTTGAAAATAACAAGAAGTGATGGAAATATTTGTTATTCTTGCTGTAGCCGTTGGATAACATGCGAAGGGCAAGATACTATCATGAGTGACAAAAATACTAAGATGATAATATCCGAAGAAATAAATGCATAATCTCTATATATAAAAGGGAAAGCCCTCACTCACTTATCACTAAATCTCCCATTTCCCGTCATCCTATGGAGCTGAAATTTGGTACAAATGTTTGTATTAGGCTAAATAGGAAAACTAAAGTATTTTCTTAAGGGATAAAAATTGCCCTTAAAACATTGTTCTATAAAGGCCTCATCACACCAAACGTATTAATACTTCGACGACGTCGTTTTAAGATGTCTTAAACGTATCTTGTATTGATATTCAATCGGTGCAGTTCACACTGAGTATTAATACGTTTGCGACGTCACTGTAATATTAATACGGATTGGGAAAGTACCTCTGCTAGCTATGTGTCGCTCGCATATTACAACTTAAATAAACTTATAAACTGGCTCATGCGCAAAAGCCGATCTCACAACGTTGTTCATTCTCGCACCTGCATAGTATTCTAAATTATTTTGTGCATCTTCTTTGATGTAGCTTTCAGTATGAACATAAAAACGTAGCCGAAGTATTAATATAACCGAAAACGTATTAATATTTCAGTTACTTTGGTGTGAAGAGGCCTTAAAGATAACATTGGGTTGATTTTTAGTAAATTAATAACAGCGTCCTACCAAGTCCCAACGTCAATCGTTGTAACTTGTGTCGTTCCAGGTCCTAATATCAATCGTTGTACCTTGGGTCCTACCAAGTCCCAAAGTCAATCGTTGTTCCTTGGGTCCTACCAAATCCCAACATCAATCGTCCTAACCTGCCCCATACACGTACAGAAAGTAGTATTGACCCATCCGCCCGCCCATACACGTACAGTTAGTAGTATGATGAATAAATAAACATGTTTAAATTGTATGTTTGATATTTTATCCTATCGATGTAATAATTTCAGTTTACAATTAATTATACTTTTTCTATACAATTACATGTAAAATCAATTTGAGAGATTATAATATTAAGATAAACGTGTTGAAATTCCTCTAAAGCGGACTTATTGGGTGTTCTAGACCATAAAACTTTGTTGTTTAGAAGAATGGCAGCAGGTTGAGCTTTTATATTGACATAATGGTTTAGAGGGAACCACATGGAAAGGGAAAGAAGCGCAGAGAATAACTCTGTAGTGAAGCAAGGGCTGTCAGCTAGTTGTACATAAAGATATCAAGCGGCTAGGAAATAGCATCTGGAGGGGAATAAAAGGCAATATATGGTAGTATACAAAGGGAAAAAAATATTTATCTTTTGAGAGCAACAAAAGGAGCAAAATTATCCAACGCTTATGTATTCTAAGAAAAAAATGCTAAGGTGATTGCATTCAAAAGAAATTGAAAGGAAAATGGTAATCATATAAATGTATAATAAGAAGTTGAGAAAATAGCATCTAAAGTCAAACGGAGGAAAAATAATTGTAGTTCAAGAGGAAAAAATGCCAGGGTGATTGTATTCGAAATAATTGAAGGAAAAAGGTAATCGTATTGGGGATGGAGAAGGCCGAAAAGAATTACTATTCAACTCAGTTTGTCCTGGGTTGTGACACATAAAACTTTGAACAAGTAATACTAGGACCAGAACACATAAAAAGTTATATATAAATAAACCAAAAAAGATATGAAATCAAACATTACATTATACAAACAAACATTATAAATTATTGACTCATTGTATGTAACATTGTTGTTATCGATGCAATAAAGATATATTATTATTATTAACAACAAAATACTTTAAAAAAGTAAAAAAATGGCACAAAGCACATTAAAGAAGTTATTGTTGAGTAATATTCAAAGTTTCACAAGGATCCATTCTTGAACCCATTCTACTCATTTTATATGCATATATATATATATATAATATATATATATATATATATATATATATATATATATATGACATATCTTACTACCTTCCAGTCAAGCTCAGCACTATCTTCACAGGTGATAATTCCATTTTGACCTATCATGAAAAATTAAATAACTTAGAACAGGAATCTTTCCTTAGCTGTAAAGCCATTTCTCAATACTTCTCAAGATCAATCTCTGTATAAATCCACAAAAACCCCAATTTCTTCACTTAATGTCAAAATAGAAAAAAGGAAAAAAACACTTCAACCAGATTAGGAGATTAGGTTCACTAAGTACAATTAAGTTCAACTGTGAAACTTCCTTCCGTTGTACTTGATAAGAATGTGATCGAGGAATCACAGTTTGTTGATTACTTTGGAGTGAGGCTGGACAGTGGTCTCAGGTGGGACGACTATGTTGATACATAATTGACAAAACAATTTTCTGCCAACACTTTCCTTTTGATAAGCATTTCTTCCCTAAATAACATTGCTTTGTCAAAGCTGGGTTACTTAGGCTTGATAAGGTACTCAATCGTACTCTGGGGCACATCTATTTACAATAGGCTAACATATTTGTTCTTCAAAAAAGAGCTGTAAGATATATTTCAAAAGTTTAACCAACAGAATCATGTAAAGTTAATTTTAAAGAACTAAGCATATTAACCGCACCTGCTATCAATGTTTTTGAAGATTTCCTACGTTAAAGAACAACAACTTGTAAAGGCATGTCTGCATTCCATAACACCAGAAACAGAAATTTCAGTCCTTCAATGTATCAATATATATATATATATATATATATTATATATATATATATATATAGAGAGAGAGAGAGAGAGAGAGAGAGAGATAGAGAGAGAGAGAGAAGAGAGAGAGAGAGAGGAGAGAGAGAGAGAGAGAGAGAGAGAGAGAGGGAGAGGGGGAGGGAGGGGGAGGGAGGGGAGAGGAGGGAGGGAGGAGAGAGGGAGAGAATTTGAAACTGTTTTAAAACAAACCCGAAAATGTTACTCTCTTAGTTACCATCTAAGCTAGCTGGGATAGATGAATTTTAAAAATTCAAAAAGATGTTTAAAAAATGTTTAATTGAACAATGCTTTTACCAAATACCTAGTTACCTAAAGTGACCTTTTACCAATTTTAATCCATAAAACTTCATACAGTTGGGCCATCAACTCTTAAAAAATAAATAAAATGTGATTGTGATAATGACAATTAACTAATATATCAAACAAATAATACCGATGATGAACAGATAATCTAGGGCTAACAGATGTGTGTGTATATTTATATATATATATATGTATGTATATATATATACAGTAAACTCCCGATTATCCGCGGAATTGGGTGGCGCGACTACCACGGATAACGAAAATCGCGGATAATCCGCAAAAATACCGAATTTGAGAGAGAACAAAAGAGAAAAACTATTTTAACATAAAAACAATATATTTAATACAGTATACTATACAGTACATACAATAAGACGTAAAATACAATATACAGTACAATAAACATAAATAGTACAGAAATAACAACCTCTTAAAAAAATCGGTCACTTGTTTCTGTTTCTTCCTTTGGAAACATATTTTTTTAATCCGCGATTGAATTTTGCGTAGCATAAGGTTTTTCAGCCAACTGCGCGTCTTCGTCTTGTTCCTCTAGATAATGGAGCAGTCCGTCGACATGTTGTAAAGCCACTTCGTTAGTCATCTGCGCCTGTGCGTTAGCATCTTCTACTTCGCTCTCGCTTTGCCGCTCTTCTTCACTCACAATCTCTCCCATTGCTTTTTGAATGATTCCCTCATCCGTCAATCTTTCAAAGCCAGGATCGTCGGCGTCACACTCCAACCACTCTTCAATGTTCTCATCGTGGACGTTCTCACCACCAGGAACAGTTTTTAGTAACTCGGCCAGTGTTGCAGTAGGTGTGTTCAAATTCCTCCTCGCCCTTGACATTGTTTCTTCTTCGTTCTGGTTGACATGTTCTTCAACTTTAGGGAAGATTTTTCTCCATGACTTAATGAGGGTTGATTTTCTTACCGATTCCCATGCAGATGCAATATCGTAGATACTGTCTAAGATTGTGTATTCTTTCCAATACTGTTTGAGATCACAACCTTCTTCAATTTTGCTCATGAGCAGTTTGGTTCGGTATTGTCTCTTCATTGACGCAATTACTCCCTGGTCCATAGATTGTATTAGTGCAGTAACTTTAGGGGGGAGAAACATTGCACAAAATTTTCCATCAGAAGATTTAAGCACACTTGTAGTCGGATGAGAGGGTGCGTTTGTCAATCAACAGAACAGCCTTTTCAGGCAATTTTTTTTGTTTTGAGGTGTTTTCGCACTTCAACAACAAGATCTTATCGAATCATTGTTTAAATATTGTTTGGTCCATCCATCCTTTTTTCTGGTAAAAATAATCAACGGGAAAATTTTCTGCTCTAGTGCCTTTAAACGATCTCGGTTTTTTAGACTTTCCAATGACAGCAAGTTAAAGTTTATGCTCACCTGTAACATTACTGCATGACATGATGGTGTACCTTTCCTTGCTACTTTTGTGTCCAGGCGCTTGACGTTCACTTTCAAATGCTAACGTTCGGGTGGGAAGACATTTCCAAAAGAGTCCCGATTCGTCTGCATTATAATTTGTTCAAAGGATAACTTCTCTTTTGAAACAAATTCTTCAAATTCCCGTTGAAAACATCCGCTGCTTGCTGGTCACCACTAAGTTTTTCACCATGAAGTCCAATCTCACGAATTCCATGACGCTGCTTAAAACGGGTTAACCACCCGGATGATGCATCAAATGGGCCTTCCATGCCTAACAAATAAAAAAAAAAATCTTTGCCTTCGCCGAAATGATAGGACCATTTACGGGAGTTCCCTCACTTCGCACCTGAGCTAACCATTCCACCAAAGCCGTATCTAGTTCATCAAAGGTAGACTTCTTCATAGTTTTTCGTTTTTTCATCCCGGAAGCACTGTTTGACATTGATGCATAGTTAAGCAATTTTTCTTTGTTCTTTAAAATGTCACGCACTGTTGTTTCCCCTATTCCATAATCTAAACACATCTGCTTCCTTGAAGCGCCGTTTTCTAATTTGGAAATAATTTCCAGTTTTTGAGCAATCGTCAACACAACCTTCTTTCGCTTTTCAGCCATTTTAAATCCGCAACGAAAAATGCTCAACAAGGCAACACAATCACTAAACACGATAAAAGACGAGAAATAAACTTTGACCGGTCAGCGTCAACACTCACTCTGTACTGACAGTACTGGTGTCAGATGACTCAGACGAGTACGGTGACTCAGAGATAAAAATAGTTTGCGCGCCAACCTACTACCCGAGTTCGGAGAAGGCCTGCACGCATTTTGTAATCAATCAACTTGTCAGTTCAGTCCTTTTTTGATAAATACTGGACTGTAAGGTACATACTGTACTTACTTTCTCGCTTTCCGAAGTACACATGGATAATCCGCACCGCGGATAACCCGCTCGCACATAATCGGGAGTTTACTGTATATATATACACACACATCATAATAATAGTAATGAACGATAATGGCGAAGACAGGAGTCTTTAGTATCGAGGACGTTTCGCTTTTGATACGCCGGCTGCCGACCGATTGTGGATCGAAGGCAGCAGCAGTCTGCAAGTATCTACTCTTAGTTTACCGTAATGCTGGCCGCTTTCTAGATGAAGAGGATTATTGCTATTTAATTCCTCGTCAACTGTGAGAATGTGTTAATTATTTTTAAGGGCTTTTCTTTAAACACTTTGTAAAATGTTTTCGCAACTTATTAACAAAAATTAAGCACCTCCTTGGCCGTGGCGCTCCCTTGACCACGGCGCCCGGGACGACCGGCCGCTCCCCCTTCCTCTTCTGATGGACCTGGCTACAGCATTAAGACATCAAACTCTGTCACTGCAGGGAAAGAGAACTGATGACGGGAAGGCACAACCCGAGGAGCAGTAGTGAGATTTTTTAAATAGTTTCGAGTTCTGGTCACATCCACCAGGATTAATAACAAAATAATAATTTATCACATTTAGATCAAGGGATATTGGATGCAGTTTGGTAGATTTGTTTATTCCAATCTATTTGACTTTAAGCCACATACTTAGTTTTACTTAATTTTTTTTATTTGAGAAAGACTTTGAAGATACAGATTTTTTGTCTATTTAGCGACCGAATGTAGTCTGTAATCCAAGGGGTCAGATTCCTTTCGACCACTTTAGTGGTAATCAGAGCATAGTTATCATAATTAATGTGATGATGGCTCCGTTCAATTCAATCAGAATCCTATCATCAATTTCATCCGAGGGATCAATTCATCCTCATGAAATGTTATCAAAGTGTATGTCCTTATATTATCTATAGCGAATTATTTAATGCCTGTAAACACAAAAGACAAGGCCGAGCTTTGAGAGGCTGGGAATGAAAGTTGCCGATGATGCATGATATAAGTCTCTAATAGCCATGACATTCAGCCACACATCACAAGTAGCACGTGTATGGGTGGCCTGTCGTCATCCCAAAAGAGCGAAACATTGTTGTAAAATATGTTTGATTGTAAACAGCAAGTCTTGATAAGTTGAGAATTAAAGCTTACCATGACAATGACATTATTGTACTGATTTGTGGTATGTGGCCTAAAGTCAAATAGCTTGGCATAAACAAATCTACCACACTGCATCCTATATTCCTTGATCTAAATGTGATAAATGATTATTTTGTTATTAATCATGTTTATGTGACCAGAACTCGAGACTATTTAAAAAATCTCACTACTGCTCCTCGGGTTGTGCCTTCCTGTTATCAATTCTCTTTCTCTGCAGTGAAAGTCTGATGTCTTAAATGCTGTAGTGAGGGCTGACCGAAGGGGGGTGGCGAGCGGGGCGGTCGCATTGGGCGCTGCGGCCAAGATGGCGCCACGGCCAAGGAGGCGCTTGATTTTTGTGAATAAGTTGTGAAAATTGAAGTGGTTAAAGAAAAGTTCTTAAAAATAATTAACACTCGTTCTCACAGCCGACGAGGAATTAAATAGCAATCAACCTCTTCATAGAGCATGTCTGGACAGCAGCCAGCATTACGGTAAATTAAGAGTAGATACTTGCAGACTGCCGTTGCCTTTGATCCAGAATCGGTCTGCAGTCAGTGTATTAAAGGCAGAACGCTCTCGATACTAAAGACTCCTGTCTATGCCATTATCGTTCATTATTATTATGATGATATGGGGCAATAATTTAGGGACAATAATTTAGGGGTAACAGATATATATATCTGTTACCCCTAAATTATCTGTGCATCATCTGTATTATTTGTTTGATATATTAGTTGTCATTATCACAAATATTTTATTTATTGTTTAAGAGTCGACAAACTAATTGTATAGATTTTTATAGATTAAAATTGGTAAAAGGTCACTTTAGGCAACTAGGTATTTGGTAAAATCACTGTTCAATTAAACATTTTTTAAAACATCTTTTTGAATTTTTAAAATTCAGCTAGCTTAGGTGGTAATTAAATTTCTGTTTCAGGTGTTATGGAATGCTGACGTGCCTTTACAAGTTGTTGTTCTTTAACTTAGAAAACCATCAAAAACGTAGATTAGCAGGTGCGGTTAATAAGCTTAGTTCTTTAACCCATTCACCTACAACTACGAGTATACTCGTAGTTATTATCAGAGACCCATTCATACAACTACTAGTATACTCGTAGTCAGACAATGATTATTATATTTAAAATAACTTGTCGTATATACATATTTATTTATAGAAATCAAAGTAATATCAATAACTACAAAGTTTTTACATGGCTTCCGTGGATATTACACAGAAAAGTTACAAAAGTCTACGGCAAGTCTATTTCGTTGGCATATGCGCGTGCAGTCATTCAGCTGCTATGTCGCGTCAGCCGACCATCTCTCTCTGAATGGTGCGAACAGATACACGAGCGTTATTTGTTTGTAAACAAACAATGTACGTTATTGGTAAAGTGTAAAGTGTGGTGAAAGTAAATATTATAATTTAGTTGCCATAGAAATAAAGTATTAGGATTGTTTAGTATTCAAAATTAATTTCGAGCATGGTACTAACATTTACAATTTACTTTACTCTTTATTTACATTTACAATAATTTATTTACTCTTTATCTCTTTATATTGTTTGGAGGTGAAAGTGATCATAAGTAAGTTTATATTAGAATGGTACTTGAGACATATAATTGTTTACAGTACTACTTTCATATGTAACGAACGCTTTAGTGCGAAATTTACCAATTTTGCAGACATTTTATTTTTTGTTCTACAAATTTATTTTTACATGATACAGATTTTACAATCATTTTTACACGTAAAGATATTGTTTATCTAAGTAATTATGGGGTTTCCTTGGGGGAAAAAGTAAGTTTTGTAATATTTTAACAGTTTTGCTTAAAAAAGTTTTTTTTTTCAAAACACTTTTTTTGTAAATAGGTTAGGCCTACCTAAGGCCATGTAATTTATATTTTACTTAAAGCCCACTTTATTATGAAACAAATTTTGAAAATATTATGTTGATTAGTCTATATTTGTAGATTTTACACTTGTTTGAGTTAACTCTTACAAATTGGCTAATTTTTGCTGGAATTTCTGGTCCAACTTCACTCTTAAAGTGTAGGTTGGTGAATGGGTTAAAATGAACTTTACATAGTTCTGTTGGTTTAACTTTTGAAATATATCTTGCAGCTCTTTTTGAAGAACAAATATGTTAGCCTATTGTAAATAGATGTGCCCCAGAGTACGATTGAGTACCTTATCAAGCCTAAGTTACCCAGCTTAGACAAAGCAATGTTATTTAGGGAAGAAATGCTTCTCAAAACAAGTGTTAGCAGGAAGTTGTTTTGTCAATTATGTATCAACATAATCATTCCATCTGAGACCACTGTCCAGCCTCACTCCAAAGTAATCAACAAACTGTAATTCCTCGATCACATTCTTATCAAGTACAACAGAATGAAGTTTCACAGTTGTACTTAGGTTGTACTTAGTGAACCTAATCTGGTTGAAGTGTTTTTTTTTTCTATTTTGCCAATAAGTGAAGAAATTGGGGGTTTTGTGGATTTATGCGGATATTGATGCTTGAGAAGTATTGATAAATGGCTTTACAGTTGAGGAAAGATTCCTGTTCTAAGTTATTTAATTTTTCATGAGAGGTCAAAATGGAACTATCATCTGTGAAGATAGTGCGGATCTTGACTGGAAGGTAGTCAGATGTCATTGATATATAAAATGAGTAGAATGGGTTCAAGAATGAATCCTCGTGGAACTTTGAATGAGACTGTTTTTGGTTTCGAGTCCTAAAGGGTGTATTACACGCGATGTCTTGTTTTTCCTACCAGCACCACTATACTTTTTATCGTGTTTATATTAGTTTTACCTGTTTGCTTGTTTTGTATTTAGCTATTTCTTATCGTTTGCTGTGTGATTTTTAACTTTGGTTCTTCTTTTTGTATTATTGGTGTTTTTTCTTTGGCTATTAGCCTTATAAATTATAATGAACGAGTCTAAATCATATTCCAGAGAATAATAAACTAACATTGCATACAAGAGTGTAAATTGTTTATGAAGGGGAAAAAGTAAGGAATAGTTAGACAATAAGTAAAAGACATCTAGCTTATAATACACAATTTTGAGTGTCAGTATTCTCCCCTTTTTATTTATTAGGAAGCCCACGAGAATGTCCTCGCGTGTAATACACCCTAAGAAGATGTTCTGATCCTATTTTTTGAAAAGTCTACTTTGGTTATTTGAGACTTATCGTAGAGATATGACTGCCACACCAAAAGAATCAAGTTTCAATATAAAAAAAGTCAATAGAAACTTATTTCTTAAATATCAGTGATTCATTCCGACATAACTCATATTACACCACATTCAATGTTTTTGGTATGAGGAAGGAGGGGGGTGCCAAGACTTCTTTTACCCTGGGCGCCGTCAACGCTAGGGACGGCACTGGCTGTAGCTTAATAGCAACGTAGTTGGTGCAGATAACATTCCAATTAGTTTTATCAAAAATTCACTTTCAGTTATGTTTCCAGTAATTATATACATTTTTAACAAGTCTTGGTTTATCAAAAGCCATTGTTCGTCAATTGCAGAGAAATATTTCACCGTCAACACCTGCTTACAGACCGATCAGCATTCTTCCTACCCTATCTTACTGCCTCAAAAGATGTGTTCATCATCAATTTTCTTATATTGAACTAAATAATATACACTAGGGGCGCATGTATCCGGAATGCGGTTATCTAAAGTATATAATCAGAATATATTTTTTCATGAATCTTAATTAAATAGATTTATTTTAAAACAGATAGTTAATCAATTAAAAGTTTTTATATGTAACTTATGAGTGAATAGCATGCCATCTGATTATACAGTGTTTTTGTGAGTGAACTATGATAGACAGAGCTTTGTCATTGTATGTGTACAACCCAGCCATTAGCAAGACTCTGTTGTCGCCATCAGCCGTAGTCTGTAGCACATGCACCTTGACTTTAATTGACAATGCACTTCATCCTTGTCTTGTCTTAGCTTTAAATTGGAATACCGGTAACTAAGTTTTATTATTTTATAATTTTTATAGAATCCACATCTGATTTGATTATCAATTGTTAAAACAACTTCTAAAATGAAAAAAACTTATTTAGGCTTAAATATGTTAATTGAATATTTGTACATTTTAACAACTTATTCTGTATCTATATATAGATTTTATAAAGGATAGATAATATGTTTATTATTGTAACAAAATTATTCAGTGGCTAGAAAAAAGGTTTTTTAAAATCTGTTAGATTGATGAAATCACATTAAGAATGTGGATATTGTGCCATGTCTTTTTGTGTTAGTTGGTTATTTTGTTCATATTAGCATAGATGACTGAAGAAGATTATTTTAAAAATGTATTAAAATAATAATTAAATGGTAGCAATATTAAATAGGTTTAATATTAAAATACCAAATGAAAACTAAAAAGTAGCTAAAAACATTCCCTTATGATACAGCCAGATATTTATTATATACTGACCTACAAAATGCTCTAGTAATGATAACATATTAAAAGTTTAGGGCACAACTAAACTAGTCACATGACAAAAAAGTAGGGGTGAGGCTTTAGTTAAAGAGTCCGAGAAATTGATAATACCATTTATAAATAATTAAATGGTACTAATTTAGTTTAATTTATTGTACATTCGGGATGCTATTATCTAAGTTAATGGATTATCTGACCAAGCCTAGTTTGGATGATTAAATTTTGATATTGTGGTTAGCTATTAAAAGTTTGCTTCCGGTTGGTTTAGAGGCAAACAAAAAAAACTGAGAATTGTTGTCATGGTGTCATGGACACCTACATACACATGCCAATAGTGAGTCAACGTATGCTATTTATAGACTGATAACTGCAATAAATTCCTTATGAAAGCAAAACTTGCTACTTGGTACTCAAGTAAATTGTATACCAAGTAGAGAAGTTACGTATTATACAGAAATGTAATATTTAATTGATAAATTTAGACCTAAACAAAACAAAGTGATGTAATATTTTTAATTCTCTCAAATATATATTTACATGTTCTGATATTTACATAATTTGTATGTTGATGCGTTTAAAAAATTAACTAAAGGCCTGATTGGTATGTTGGGTTTATGTGTTTATGTTGGGTATCCTTTCATTTGTGGTGCCTTTGGGTTGATTATTTTAAGGTTATTTTGTTCTGCTTTTGATAGAGTTTTACAGCGTTCAAAACAATGGTCTGGCCATGGGATCCCCCCTCTCAAGTATCTTATCTGAAATCTATCTGAACGACTTTGAGAATAAACATATTTTTTCTGAGAATAACAAGTTTTTGAATAATATTTCACTTTACCGCCGCTATGTAGATGATACAATAGTCATTTTTAAAGGTAATAAAAGGCAACTAGACCTATTCAATAAATATCTTAATGACTTTTCACAAAACTTAAAATTCACCATTGAAACTGAAGATAACAATAGTTTAAACTTCCTTGACCTTACCTTAAAGAAACACAATAAAATCATTACATACTCCAACTCATTACAGAAAGCCAACAGCCACCGACCATACAATCCATGCCTCGTCATACCATCCTTATTCACATAAATTATCAGCATACAGAAGTATGGTTTACAGATTATTAAAAGTTCCACTTACCACAGACGATTATGCCAAAGAGTTAAATATTATAAAATACATAGCGGTGCATAATGGTTATGACATAAAAATGGTTGATGACCTAGTTAGTAAATTTAAAAATAAAAAAGTTCTCGCTCCTTCAGAAAAACCCAAGCAAAAGTACACATCAATAGAATATGGTGAAAATTTATATCTCACTTTTGAAATCACAACTAAAAAAAGAAAACTTCACTTTATCTTGTAAAACATCTAATAAAATAGGAAAACTATTAAATGTCCAAAATAAACCAAATCCTACTGCCTTAGATACCACTGGCGTATATAAAATCAAATGTTCAGATTGTTCGAGTATTTATATAGGACAGATAGGCCGTTCTTTCACAAAGCGTTTCAATGAACACCTACCCAAGAACGTTAATAAGCCTCAAACATCTCGTTTTGCTGAACATTTAGTTAACAACAATCATAACATTAATGACATTGACACAACCTAGATATTCTCCATAAATGTAATAAAGGTTCGACAATGAATACTCTAGAGAATTATGAAATATATAAAGCCATAAAGAGCAACCCAACTACTGTGCTTAATCAAAAATTAAAATTCTCTACAAATATTTTATTTGATCGGATTACAAATTTGAATCAACCGATGAAAGAAGACAGACGGCCAGATAGAAATAAAATTGTTCAAAGTCAAGTAAGCATTGGATAACATCGTTCCAGCTGCACGCTCAATCCGGATCTAACCATCATACCAACCATCAATGTTATCATATGTTTTATTATTTTTATTTTTGGAAATATGTAATTTTTGTATAATGTTTTTAATGTGACTGTTATGACAACGTACAATGGATGTGAACATGGAGTTCTTACTCTGAAACCGGTAATCCAATAAATAGGATTTGTAGCTGAAGACGACAAAGGTACGTTAACCTTCTTATTTGTTATATACATCAGCTCAGGAGGCTTTAACAATGAATAATTTATTTTATTTTAGCGGCAGAAAACAAAACAATACAAGTTCATTCTTGTCATTTTGTCCAACTCAATTATTAAATAGTAATAGGACACTGAGTAGTGACAACATTACTTCAAACCCCTCTACTCCAGAAATGGGCTCAATGATAGATAGTTTGATTGTTACTACCAATAACAATCAATGGAACTATTTTAAATTCTTCTTTATCCTTACAGGTTAGCTATAGAAAAACTTGTAAGAAATTATTTGCTCGATTCTTTTAATAATCGTAACCGTAACTGATTCGCTGGATTCTCTTATCACTAGTACAGACCGATTTAAGCACCTCCACGACTCGTGTGGCTCTATACAAGAGATTATCTTTTGTAAATAATTTAGAGTGTCATTCAAGGCTTTAGAGTATTCTTTTTTTTAATCATTTTTTTACTTAAAATTGGAATTTTTTGCTCATTATTAACATTGCTACCACCTTAAGGAGAGTATATTCGCTTTCCACTTTTGGCAAGCTTAGCTCATTTGAACACCGAAATGAAAAGGACCATGTTGTGTTTAGAATTTTATTGTTATAATCTATGCAGATAAAAAAAAATGTCCCTCCTTGTAACAAGTTGATTAATTTATTATTAAGAATAGTTTCATTCTAAGTAACAACGTACTGAACTGCTCGGTTTGAAATCACTACCAAGCAATAGTATTACTGCTGTTATAGTTATATTAATATGTTTCAGTCAATTATGTCATCAAAACCAGGTCTTGTGAGAACTGATGTAACAAGCGGAGAAGGTCCAAGTCAAATGTTTCAACCAGAGGAGCTAACTTCCATTGGCACTGTACCTAACCTCCATGAACTGAATAGTGAGGACCTCACTCAAGTATACCAGAACTATGCCTTTGACGCTGTGGAACCTTCTCAGCAACTGGAACACATCTTTGACGAGCGTGAACAGGTTACTGTGCAAAGTTTATGGGAATTTTCACTGACAGTTTAACTTGGGGTCCCTATATAGAATAAATATATCTGCAAAACTGTCAAGAGTTGTTTATTTACTAAGGCATTTTATTCTATTTATTCCAGAACATTATATGCATATTTTCAATTTGTTATAAGGTATGGGCTGATTTTATGGGAAAACTCCAATAGAATTCAAGAAATATTAATTTTACAAAACAAAAAGCAATAATAATTATTTAAGAATAGATAGCAAAATAGTTGCCTCTGTTCTGCCACCAATCTTGCGTTATTACAGCAATTCCGGTCACTCAGCATCTCAGATGTGCTAAGTGAAGCCCAAGAAAGTGCACCTGAAGATAAAGGACATCCTTCGAAACCGGTAGTGCTATAATAACGCAAGATTGGTGGTGAAACAAAACAGAGGTAACTATTTTATCTCTATTGTTAAATACAACCAATCAGAATAATACTGATAGTATAACAATGGAATAATTATTTGAAAATTTGCAAACAGGAATCATTGTAAACTTTTATCCTTTAAGTTAGAAATTCAAACAATTATTAATTTATATTTGTTCGATTCAATATTAGTATTGTGAGACCAACCTTCACTCAGTTGAATGTTGCAAACTGAAGCAGTAGCATCCACATCTCTCAGAGGATCCTGAGGATTGTTTCTTGTTGCTCTACCTTGTAGGTTATTAATAAAATTTTATTTCTGAGGTCTTCCTCGTTTACCTTTAGCCCCTTTGTGTAACTAGGCCTGCGGCCTCGTGGGAGAGCTCGGCCTACGGCCTCGCCAAGATGCTCTGCTACAGGCCTCTTAGTAGAAGTCGGCCTACGGCCTCGCGGGGGAAAGTTCGCCTGCTGTCTCACTAAGGCATTCTGCTACAGTCCAATTTGTGGATCTCAGCTTGTCGCCTTGCCAGAATTCTTACAGTATGACCATGAATTTTGGTTTTGGGGGCAGTGGAGCATAACCATGATATTTTTGACATTTTTACAATTTTACATGCTAACTGCCCGTGCTTCGCTGAAAGAAACGCCAAATGTAAGGGCTTAAAGAATAAACCTGGAAATTTTACTAATCAAGGAAGCATAATTAGAGAAGGCCACGGTACCTAGAAAAGAAGACGGTAGGTATCACGCACATCTCCCATGACGTCACATGTGCTAAATAGCAAAAATGAATACAAAAATACTATTCTAATTCTCGTGATTACAATTCCAGCTGATAAGTGATAAATAATATGCTTACTATTTAGCTGAATGCTTCAATGCAATTTGCATATTCAGTTACCAGTATTTAAGAGAATAAACAAATCAGCTGATTTCGCCCATGTGACAATCTCAGTCTACTGCACAGCCCCGCCCGTGATACACGGGAGGTCTGCCTCTAGGGCAGAAATCAGAATTTTCCCAGGGTTGAGACCGGTACCAATTGATTTCTCGTGGTCAAAAATTCCAAGAAAAATAAAAAAATTTAAAATCCTTGGAGCCAAAATGTACGTCCGGACGTGGCTTATTTTAAATAATCTATATATATAAAATCCAAATACCACTGACTCACTCACTCATCACAAAATCTCAAAAACCACTAAACGGGTTTACACAAATTTTTAAAGTAAGTTACATTAAGAGTTTAATATTCAGCTGTCAAACAAAAACAAATGAAATGAAAAATTTGAAACAGGTTAAGTAACACCATTGATTTTATAAGGGTAATACATTGGGTATTCATAGTAATAAATAAATATAGTACAGGTAAATTCACACAACACAAATTTATTACAATATAACAACAAAGTGCACAAATATATTACAATACAAGTACAAAATGCACAAATATTATGGTGATCGATTTCGGTGAACCACGCTCACCTTCCTTAGATCACCTTGGTCTGAGGAAGGTGAGCGTGGTTCACTGAAATCGATCACCATAATATTTGTGCATTTTGTACTTGTATTGTAATATATTTGTGCATTTTGTGCTTATATTGTAATAAATTTGTGTTATGTGATGTTTACTTGTACTATATATGTACCAACATGTATTATGCTAATTAAAAAAAATATTAATAAATAAATACGTAGCAATGCAAGTAGCGTGAGTGAGTACTGTAAATAAGTTTAATATTGCGATTTTATGTTATATAGTTAATCTACTTTTATTTGTGGTTAAAAGTCACATACCGAGGCCAAAGGCCGACGTGTATCGAGCGCAGCGAGAGTTGGGGTTGGCACGCAAAGCGTTCACGGATTTCCCCTTGTAAGATATATTTAAAAAAATTTAAAGTTGCTCGAATTTACTTCTCATTCTTACAGCACCAGGAATAAAAGTAATGCAGTCATTGGATTTTCAAGGTTGAGGAATAGCCACATTAGTCACGCAGTTACTTCATTAAAAGTTTACAATCATTTGTCACCTCTCATAAATAAGTATCTTGTAAATATTTAATTTTTCATATCTTTTACATATGGTTATTGTCAAGCCCCTTTTACAATAGTGAAGAGTTTTTAGTATTAAAAATATTGTTATTAAAAATAATGCTTATTTAATTTAGTAAATAATGTACAATTTTCTAGATTAAGTATTAGTGAGTTTTTCTTACTTGACTAAGCAATTAATTTGCATGATGAAGACTTGTCAATAACATATGTAATGTTTGTATGACAATGAACATTTATGAACATTACATATGTTAGAAATATAATTAGATTCTGCTAGAAACTCATGTAAATATTTGTCTGTTTTAGATTCTGCGATTAATAGAATCAAACCAAGTCTGTATCATCAAAGGTCCAACAGGTTGTGGAAAGAGTACCCAGATACCTCAGTTCATCTTAGATTCTTATGTTAAACGACGTGCTCACTGCAACATAGTAGTAACTCAACCTCGCCGTATTGCTGCTATCACAATTGCACAACATGTTTGTAAGGAACGAAAATGGGATGTTGGCTCTATTGTGGGATATCAGGTCAGCTTCTTGATGATTTGTTTGATTGATTTATGATTATTCCATTATCTATTTTAAATAATGAGAAAACTTGTTGTTTTAATATCTTTGAATATAGGAGTAGGAATAGGCCGAGGAGATGGCCCAAGTTCTGGTGCTATTGACATCCTGCTTATTACAGACCAAAGTAATTTATTCATAATATATAAATACATTCATTTAGAAAATTGTATCTATTTTGACTCTTTCATAACAATACAGCCAACAAGATACTTAACACAATTAACAAAATTAAGCTAAACGAGATATTTTAGTGCCTGAAAGCTTTTTACATAAAAAATTTAATGTAATACAAGAATATACTGTAATACAAATTGGCATAGCATTTTTTTAATTAAAACGTCTCATAATTAAAAAAAAAGCTAATAGACTTATATTATTAGCTTTTAAAAATAGACTAAAAGTTTTTTTTTATATTGAAAAAGAAAAACAAATTGTAATTTAAAGATTTTCACCAGGATTCTGGGTCAGAAGCCTACATAATAATAAATTGAGCTGACAGTGGTTTAAACGTTGTCACATTCTATTTTTATAGTTTTGTACATTTATATTTATAATTTTAAAATAATTGTTCATAATAAGAACAACTTTTTATCAGTGTCACTTTTATAATAATAAGAATATGTATATGTGTTTACAGGTAGCATTGGATAAGAAAATGAGCACAGATACTCGTCTCACTTACTGTACAACTGGTGTTCTTCTTGAAAAACTTATAAATACCAAAAGTTTAAATGACTATACTCATATCTTACTTGATGAAGTCCATGAAAGAGATGTGGATATGGACCTGACAATGTTGATTGTTAAATTGTTTTTGAGAAAAAATTCTCCTAATGTTAAGGTAAATCTTATTTTGTTTTTAATAATATAAAACTAGTGTGTATATCAGTAAATTTGATTTCTGTGCAGATCCAGAGTCAGCCCATCAAATTAGGACCTTTGATATCTCCCTGAATAGGATCAGAGATTGGTCAGAGTTCTATTTTTGGTTTTCAGCTCTCATTCCGCCAATTCCAGGATATAAAACGGTGGGATTGATGGATATATCAGTTTATGAAACTGATTTGTTGAAAAAGTAATCATGCTGTTTCAGTGTTTATGTTTAGGAAAAATAAATTAAAAAAAATGCTTTTAACCAGAATTCTATTATCCCAGTTATCCGAGGTAATTGGGACCGAGACCACCTCGGATACGTAAAATCTCGGATAATACGGAGGTTAAATAATGTAAAAGCCATGAAAAAAGTATGAAACTAATTTATTACAAGAAAAAACGCAAAATAGTGTAAATGTAGTAACAGTCCTGTAAAAAAATTAGGAACATCAGGTTATGTCTTTTAAAAGTTGTATTACCGTAGGATTACAAGAAGTTGGGAATAAGTGTTCTATTTTAAAACTCTATAACAGTCGATAAAAAACTACAATAATAAAATTTAGTAGTAAAAATTTTATGCAACGTCCTTAAGCAGCATTGTGGACTTTCCTTAATCCGATTAGCTATTGCTCAGAGCTCTCCTCAGTACATGTTGAAAAAAGTTGCATGTTATATTTAAGTAAAAACGACAATATTTTATAATCTACATTTAAAAAGAAAAACAACAGTTTTTGACCCATTGAAATTGGTTCACTGCAACCTTTTACGTAACTATGGCTCAGTGCCATACATTGAGTATTAATAGTTCATCCAGAATAATCAAAACCACTTCTTGTATTACTGAGCTTGCGCAAGTAAACATGTAATTATATTTCTCACCACAAAGTGAGTCACTGCATTGTTAACTCGAATCACAAACTCACCCCTGGACTGTTCAAATTCCAAAAATATTTCAACTGTCAATAATGACTCATCTTCATGCCGCTATTCAATTTTCTTATTTCTGTGTCACCATCAGACCAGTCAACATGTCAATGAGGACTGCAGATAGGACCATCTTGGGGGAGAAATACATCAAGATCCACTTAGGAGGTAAAACGCTCAACACCGGACATAGGGAGATTGTTTTAACTGTTTTTAGAAATCTTTTAGTGGAATGCCCTGATGTACCTATAAAAGACCTATATTGGAACCTTAGTGAACAATGATTCTACATCAAAACTTTTGAAACAATTGAAATAATCAAGGAAATTCTTAACAACGATTTAGCGGAGCTAGCTGAACTATGCCTCACATCCACTTATTTATTCTTCAATGGGAAGTTCTATGAACAAACCAAGGGGGCAGCTATGGGATCATCTCTATCACCAGTTTCAGCCAATCTCTATATGGAAATATTTGAAAAGAAGGCACTTGAAATGTATGATTTGAAACCAAAGGCATGGTATCGATATGTAGATGATGTTTGGGCTGTGTGGCCACATGGTAGAGAGAGGTTGGATGATTTTCTGCACCATATTAATTCTATTCACTCTAATATCAAGTTCACAATGGAAATTGAGAATAACTGAAGTCTGCCTTTCCTTGACGTTTTAACTGTGAGAAGAAGAGATAGACGAATAGGCCACTCTGTATATCGGAAACCTACACATACCAATAGATATTTAAATGCTGCTTCCCATCGTCATCCAGCACAGAAGAATGTAGTCTTAAACACTTTAGTTAATCAAGCCATTCACATTTCGGACCCAAATAGTTGAAAGAAAGAATTACATTCAACATTAAAACAATGGATATTCAGTTAGAGAAATCAATAATACTATTGGAAAACAGCTAAAGAGGAAAGAACAAGAAAATATAATAGGTAGAAGACAAGATAAGGATACCTCAAAAAAGGCATATCTACCTTACATAAAGGGAACAACAGAAAAGATTGGCAGGATATTAAATAAAGAAAATATAAAAACCATTTATAAGCCACCGAATAAATTGAAGAATTTTCTGAGGCCAGTCAAAGATAGCGAACAGAAAATTCGCTATAAGTAATGTCATATACTCCATTAGCTATGCCTGGAGTATATGAAATACCTTGTAGTTGTGGGTCAGTCTACATAGGAGAAACCAAGAGGTTAATTTCCACAAGGATTAAGGAACATATAAGGCATACTAAGAATGAAGATACGGAAAAGTCTGCAGTTGCTGAACAAAACACAAAAAGGAATTATGGAATTTTATTTGACAAAACTAAAGTCCTTGCCAACATACCACATTACTATCCAAGAATCATAAGGGAAGCTATAGAAATATATAAAAGAAGAAATACTTTTAATAAGGATGATAGTATACAGCTTCCATGGGAACCCATTTTAAGTAAATTGAAATAAAATGGAAGAGTCAGCCATATTGATATTCTTCGGCCAATGACCGTAGGTTACATAGGTCATGCCTCCGCCCCCTCTCCAGCATCCCTGCCAACCAGTCCCCACCCCACCATCTGTTATAAAAGCTGGAAGGTCATTTGCTGATCTCAGTCTCAGAGAAACCACTGAGGATCCACATCACAGTATGGGCGAAATGTCTGGTTATCTTGTAAATATTGTAGATAGTACCTTGACGCAGTTGTCACCGGAAAATGTAGATTCTAGTTATGACACTGGCCGCTTAAGCCTAAGTTCTAAGATCAAAATAAATGAATTAGATTTCATCCTTTGTCCATTTATAAAATAGTACAGTAAACTCCAGTTTTAGCTTGAATTGGAGGTGAAAAATATGAATCGCTCTAAGCCGTTGAGTATAATCGATATACATTCCTTCCATAGTTATTATAGAGTAGTATGAGCAGTGATGTTTACTGACAATGTTAATAACATCTTAATTTGATTAAGGTGCTTACTAGTCTAGTCACATCCCTTTGAAAGATGAGATCTTTCAAGTGCTATAGCTCTCTTATGAGGCAGAAGGCTGTGATCTTCAAACATGGCCTAATGCAGAGTGTTCTCTCGAAGCCAAAATCCTTGTATGAAAGTATATGCAGAGCTCATTAATTTGGCATGAAGTTGACCTTCTTCATAAGGTAGAATGCTAAACTCCTCATAACAAAAGATGAGCTCTCTTACAAACTGAAGGACGAGATTTATTGTGAGGCTTTGGGTTGATCTCTGATTAAAGACAGAGATCCCTCATAAAGGTCTTGACCTAGCTTCCAATGAGATGTAAGGGCAAATGTAGGATTCACTTATGAAGCCTTCAGTCAGATTTTGCTGTGACTACAAGGCTACGTTTACACTCTTAAAACCTCTGTAAGTTTTGGATTATTCACATGATTAATGAACTACTTTGTTAAATTAAGAAACTGGTTCGCTGGTGAAAATTATCTGAAAAGACCAAAAATGTCTCACTACTAAAAATGTTAATGTCATGTTTATTTAATAAAATGAAAGGTTTTCTCAAAAAACTCTTCTTAATTCATGATTTCATGCTGATTGTAATAATTTCATTAAGTTATTTTGTAATATTTTCAGGTGGTTCTTATGTCAGCTACAATGGACGTTACAAGATTTGCCAAATACTATGAAGTTGTCTTAAGAGATGAAAGACAGCCTGCGCCTTACTATGAAATTCAAAGACAGAGCACGTTTACAGTTCAAGTACACTACCTTGATGCCCTCAAGAATCTTGGAATTGTAAGATACTTAAAATACAATTTATTAAAAATATTACTCTATTAGATATGTAGGCAGTATCAAAACCAGGTAAAATGTGTTTTCAAACCGACATCAGAATTTGAGACAGTTTTTGTCTATCCAAGTAGACCTAACAGTAGCTAATTTTTTTCAATAATTGTTTCTAGTTATGTTCATGTGTGCTTTTAATTTTGTATTTGATAATGGCCATATAAAAATGGAGTAAATAATATAAATTCGTTCATTCATTTTTATTTCTAAGATGCCCATCGTACAGATATAGGCGAATATGAGGGGTGAATGATTGTGATGAGTGTAGTCATTGTTACTATGAGTTCGACTAAGCTTAGAAAGGACTATTTATTAATAGCCCAATAGCCAGAACAAGTTTTAAAGTTAAAATGTTTCCATATGGATTTCTTTGATCTATTTGAAAGTGAATTTTCAGATAACCGTGGGTTTGGATTAATAGTGTATTATTTATTGATCATACATTTACATATTTATTCCTTTTTACTGCATAAAATCTGATTATTACTTTGTTTACACTCACTAAAACACATTTTTATTTACATTTTCAGGAAATTTGTGCAACGTAGTAAGTTAATTTTAATTGAAAATAATTGCAAAATCGTTAAACACAGCATATTTTTTCATATTAATATTTGGTTTGTCTTAAAATGTATGAAAGCTTTCTTGTAAAATTCTAAATATATAGTTCTATATAAATAAAAATTGCAATTTGATTTGTTTTGAATTATTTCAGCTTCCTGATAGATCAGAGAAGGAACCTCAAATAGCCAAAGAAACCTATAACCTGATTCCAATGATGATAAGAGCATTTAATTCAATAGATGAAGAAGACTTCAAGCGTAAACGAAGCTTGGATGAAAAGGGAGCTGTACTGATATTTTTACCTGGACTTTATCAAATTGAGATTTTGTATGAAATACTTCAGAATGAAGATAAGAAAGATCCGTACGTATTGGACATTTATTGTTTTGATTTTCTGCTTACCATTGAGAAGAAAATTATATCTAATGCTAATTTTATTTGTAGGTAACGCAATGCTCAGTCCTTGACTCCAGTCCATCATGCCTGGTGTCAATGATTAAATTTATATATATAAAAACTTTTTTTATTTATTTATTCTTAAGACGCTGATCGTCAAGATATGGGCGAATATGGACTTTGAATGATTGTGATGAGTGTAAATGAACGAGGAAGTCATTGTTACTATCTGAGTTCGACTTAGCTCAGAAAGAACTATTTATTAATAGTCCAATAGCCAGGGCAACTATGGGACCTAAGCTTTACGTGGAATCCGAACCACGCAGTGTTGGTCTGGTTTTCAGCTAACTGACAAGTCTAACACTCAGTTCTCTTGCCTACACACCGTCCAATTGACTTGAAATTTTTACATTGGTTTATCTTAGCCCCTAGAGGCTCACTAAGAAAAGATTTTCCCCTCCAACATCAGGACTCCGTCCCATTGGCCTCCAAATTCCCCATGATATTCTTATTAGGGGTGTGCGAGTACTCGACAGTTCGAGTATTTGATAGAGTATTTTACTACTGGAACTCGGCTCGAAATTTCTGAAATTACTCGAAGTTTGGTAGAGTAGTTGTATTTCACAAAATATTAGATTTATATCTCAATTCAGTTTAAATATAAAAAGTTTTATAAGTTATGAATGAAAACTGTACGATTCCTTTTGTTTTATTTTACTTAATCATACGTTATCAGTTTGGTATGCGTTATTATGAACTAAACAATATGCCAAATAATTGGTAGTACACGACAACAGTCAAATGAACTAGTCAACCTAGTGAACTAGTCAACCTAGTGAACTAGTCTGTTCACTATGATTTGAACTATTTCAATTCAAAGTGAACAACCTAACTGGGAAGTTAACGATCACACATGTTGGTTGACCGAGTCTACTAGTCTCTTGTAACCTGATTAAAACGGAAGTGCTGGTTAGTGTCTTTATGACCCAAGAAAGGGAACGAGGGATCAGGATCTAAAAAAGACCTGTTACCTACACAAATCTAATGGTACAGTGGAAAATATGGCTATTTTTCGTTCATACCATTAATATCGCTCAATCAAAAGAATTCTGAGTAGAGATGGAATACGTTGCCGATTTCCCGCAACAGTTGCAGACAATGATTGTGCTGCGACAGCTAACTTCCAACTGATAGTAGTTGCCAGTTTCTCCAGTTTGTCTCGTTGCATTGTAGTTGCAGCTGAAACGCCAAGGTCAAACCACGGTAGTGTAACGTTGCATTGACAATTATTATTGGGGTATTATTTAACATTACTGTTAACGATGTTGTGTAATCAATACAAACAGTATTTATGTTTTTCCAGTAAGTAGTGAAATGAATTAATTCAGTTATTTATTATTATGTTATGATTTTATTACAATCTATTAAGCAATGGACATCTTAACAGGTGTATAGAAATTAAATTAAAACTACTAGTAATAATTTTATTTTAACACAGATTACAATAAAGTTAACAGAGCAGAAGGATTTAAAAAGCTAGGTAAAACAGTAACACATGACATCTGACAGGTTGCAGTAGGATGATCAGAAGGTTGTGCCTATCGGACAGTTTTCAGTCGACTAGTGCTGATATAAAGTTAGGAAACATTGAAGAATAATCAATTGCAGCTGCAACTTAATACAACAACGTTTAGCTGCAGCTAGAACTCCCTCTGACGCAACGCTACGCTGCCGTTGCCACAAGTGCACGCGCATACGGCAGAAGCAGTTTGAGTTCCATTTGTTAGTTGACAACTAAATCCAAGTTTCAGTTGCAGTTGGGGTTTCCCTCAACCGTTGCAGGCCGCAATGCCTCGCCATCGTTGCCACTTAACTCGTGTGTGCATACGGGAGCTCTAGTTGTTTGTTGATAACCAAAACCAAGTTTCAGTTGCAACTGGGAGTTTCCCACAACCTTTGAAGGCTGCAACTGTTGTCTCTCTGCTACCGCTGCAAATCAACCGTTTCGTGAAATTTTGACCATCTCTAATCCCAAGTACGGGTCACTTAACATCCCAAGAGCTTAAGGCGAACGTCCATCTCAGTTATGTTGTACATACAAGGAACCGTTCAGCTCCTTTTCGGAACTGAAATTATTGTAACAATATTTCTCGCGAGTCGATTGAGATTTATTTTGTTTTTTAATCTGAGCAGGGAATCGTCCGATGATTCGACGTAAGATATATATTCGTGGCAAATGTAACACCTTAGATCGCCAAAATTGTGTGTAACATTTATATGTACGATTTTTTTTTTCTGTCAAATTGTTAAACGGTTTCCTGACTGGTTAGTAGACAATAGCACAGTCAAAATGTAAAAGGTGGTGAAATACAATAATTTTGATTCGTAAACTTACTGAACGGTTCCCTGTTCATATTGTTACTACTTGATGTCGTATGTAAAATACAAGTGAGGGAGAAACATGTTGCTGGAAGACCTTTTCTAAACAAAAAAAGACGAATTTAGAGATTTAGAAAATAATTTTTATTGAACCGAAGACTTGTCTAACATCTAGTTTTTAATTTACAAGTTTATAATTTAGCTGCCCACAATCTTCATTGTATCACTAGTTGGCACTTCAGCTGATTTTTCAGACTGCATCTTGTCACCAATATCGGCTAGACCTATTATATCAGCCGACTACGTCTATGGTTTTCATTCGAATACGCCCGATTTTCATAAATTTATCGTTATGAAATAATTATTTATCTGTTGTTCAGTATAGCCTCATGTATTGAAGTAGTTTCAAGTTGCACACATTTCATTACCGACCATAATTTCAAAACTAATTCATCCTAAGCGACTTTAAAATTTATTTTAAGTAAGCCTGATTAGTTATTATCAGTCGATTGAACTACTTTGTCATCCAGATTTTCAAATTTGATTATATAATTCACAGCTTATTTCCTTTTAATTGTAACCTTGTTATTAGTGAATTAATACCCACAGATCCACTTTTCAGGGCGTGTACACAGTAAATTTTTCTGAGGCAATTCTGAAAGCAACTGACTGCATTTGGCAATGACGCCTGAATTTTAGCATCAGTTTGGTTGGATGCAGCTTTTGCTAACAAGCTTCGCTACTATATGTTTTCGTGGTACACTTTGATATGATAAACATATCAGCTGGCTGTGAAACAGTATCGGCTTGCATAGAAAATCTGATCTGTGATATGAGTGAACAAATGAAATCTTCATAATCCACGTTGTTTCAATTAATAATATACTTTCTCACATCATATTAGTCATGGGTTAAGGAAATAGGTTAAACAAAACAATGCCACATAAAAATGTAGGAAGGCAAGAAGTAAAAAGTTTTATTTATCAAATATAACAGTTACAAACAACAAATCAAAATTATTGTGTTCAGTTTAGATGTGTATATTTACGAATCTGGTAAAATTTAACATAGGCTTGGGATGGTGTCTGCCTTTTACAGTTGTCTTGGGTGAACAAGAAATCTTTTGAAAATATTCACTCAAAAATATCTGATACTCGAAAAAAATGCCAACTACTCAACTCGACTCGGCTCGAATTCAAAAATCACTACCCGCACACGCCTAATTCTTATGGAGCTATATTAATTGATTGATTTATTTTATTAACAGCTGTTAAATAAAAACAAATTGAATAAAATTGTGGTAGGCTAAACTTTTAAAATAAAAATTAAAAAAACGATCACAGTAGTAAATTATTATTTATAACATCAGCTGTTCTAAATTGGATATTTGATTAAATAATTTGAATAATAGTGGAAAAATATAGTGTAAACTGAAAGCTTGCAGCACATTTTGAATATATTCAAACTCAATATTATGACCAGCAAAAAGGGGGATACAGCTAGTTTATATATATAAATTTATATATAAACAAATGTATGTGTGTTTGTCCTTTATGTATTACTAAACCACTCATTGGATCGCCATGGAACTTTAGGAACATTCACATCTGACTCTAGGACTCCAACTCACTGGCCTTTAAAGAATGTAATTCTTATGAGAAAATCACAACAAAAAATTGTTTTTATGATCTAACTCGAAAAAAAACTGGAGTAAAATTCTCATAACTTGACAGGTATGCACACAGCAAATGTGCACCTTATAAGTAAATTTCAGCTTTAAAACTAAAAAGTTTGGGGTATCAGTGGCTCGAAAACTACAAGTAATATTCAAAAACCAAAATGAAAGTGTAATATTTTTTTTTAATACTGACATTATCCATTCAAATTGGGTATCAAATTAAATGTATTTTCTCCTAAATCCAAATATACTATCAATCAGATTTGGAAAAGGGAAAATAATAAGGCTATATTCCCCTAAAACAAACAAAATTCTCCAAAAAAAAAAAAAAAAGGTAATACTAAAATAAAACAACCAAAGTGGGGTATTAAACTACAAGTATTTATCTCCTAAATCTGAATATATCATTTTATTTTGGAAAAGACGAAATTTATGGGCGTTGCCTCCCAAAAAAATATAAACTTGCCCTAAAACTCAAAAAATGAGTAAAGTTAAACTAACATGCCCAACTGGGGTATCAAATTAAAGATATTCTTCTCTTGATTAATATATGCAATCAGATTTTAGAAAAGACCATGTTTATGTTTTTTTGTTATGGGCACCACTGCCACAAAATAAAAAAATCATGGTAAAACAAGCCAAGTATCCTGACGAGGCCTTAGGCTGAGATTTCTCACGAAACCACAGGTCGAAGTGCACTAATGGGACTGTATCAGAATGTCTTGGTGAGGCTGCGGGCCGAGTTCCATAAAGGGACTAATTTCATAGTTTCCAGTTGAGGCTATAGGCTTAGCTTTCCTAACGAGTGTAGGGAGTGACAAGGTTGGCATGCAACTGCCGGCCAAGATCCACAAATGGGGCTGTACAGTATCTGGCAAGGCTGCAGACTGACTTGCAAAAAAGGGGCTAAAGGCAGAGTTCGCAGGCAAGGCCGCAAGTTCCACCCCAGTGTCCTTTAAAGTGTCAATGATAATGTAATGAAGTTACTTTATTTATTTGACACCATCAGCTGTTAGTTAACAAAAAAATAATAAAATGAACACTTTTGAAAAGGCATGCGAATGCTTATTGAGATGTCACATTTCAAATAAATTAAAACATTCCTAGTTATATGTTAATCCTGTAGCAAGGCAAAGGTAAACATCTCGTATACAATAATTATTTTTTTGGAGTAGTGGGGCACATATATTTTGACTTTGTTTTGAGGTAAACTCACATTAAAGAGAAGAATACCTTTAATGTAACAACCCAATAAGATTCATATTTCTCAAAAACATTAAAGCAGTTTGGGTTAGTGAGGTTCATGTATTTTAAATTTACCTAATCTAAATGAATATTAGCCTCAGGAAAATAATCTCTTAAACCTTTGCATGCCGTACGTGGATGAATCTCAGAATCGACTTTACTCCAAATACTAGAATGTGAGGAGACCGATACAAATATTCTGTCTAAAGATCAGGATGTCATCAATGATCTCTTTACTATATTTAAATTTGAAGCATTATAACCAAGTGGGACACACACATTCCCTCATGAATCCACTGAAGAGAGTTCGAATGATCTTATACCCTCGAACTATTTTGCTACCTAAACTTGATCAAAAACATATTTTTGGTGATCAGGAGTATTGTTTTCAAATTAATATCTGTTTGTTCATTAATTTACGCAACTTTACCTTACATATTAACGCTTCTTTAAATAACTGCAATCATTTTTTAGGTATTCTTTCTTTTCTAGGTAAATCCTAAATATAATTAGGTCATTTAAGCTGTCAGCAGCAAATTATATGGTTGTTTATAAGTTGCTCCAAGACACCTAGGAGGCTAATTAAATTAAATTTCGATCAGCTCTAAAATCATCTCAATATTATATTTAAAAAAATTGAAATCTTATGTAGACTCATTTCATACATCCATAAATACCCGCTCCGGTCCAATTTATTCCTGGGTACGGGTAATCACTAGCCTCCACCATCAATCTCTGCCTCTCCACACATTAGCCCACCACACTGCTCCTCTTCTCTGCACATCCATTCTCACATCGTCATCCATCTTCTTAGCCTTCCTCTTGGTTTTCTTCATATAGTTCCTATCCCTTCCATTATCTTGGTATTTTGTCCTCTCCAATTCTATTAACATGCTTACTCAACCTAATTCTTGATTTTCAGTTCTTTTTCTCAGGCTTTCATCCACTAGATTTTTCTTAATTTTTACACTTCTAATTATAGGCCTTTTTGTCTTACCCTTAGTTGCTCTAAAAAAAAAAAAAAAAAAAAAAAAAAAAAAAAACAACTCATTTCCACCTCCTGTATCCTGCTCCAATTTTCTCTGTTAAGAGGGGGCCGGATAGAAGCCGGCCACCGCGCTCTGACTCCCGCCCGTTTAACATGGGAGAAATGTTTAGTTTCTTAATTACCGGCTAACCGACGGTTATTTGAGAAAAATGAAGAAGTAGCCGGAATCTACGAGTCATTTACTATTATTAGAGGTAAATAATTTAAACAATAATAATTTATATTTGTTACAAATTGACTTTTAATAAAACGTTTTTCCCATTTAAACCTACGTATAATTGACTAATTTGAAATGACTAGTTAAAACGTTATTTACTGTGATAAAAATATAATTTTTGCATCCTTAGAATCCTCATTATTGTTAGTACGGGGAGACTTCGATTTTTAAAAAATAATAATTTTTTAGTCGTTATTTTTGGCAATTCTAAAAAATGTTTGCATGTAGACGTTACTCATCGGGCGGTAGAAGTTCAGAGATGTCCTCACAGAGCGCTGCACCTTCGTTTGTAGTCTGCACTCTGCAGTCCTGTCTATTCCACGCAAGGAGTCAGACTGTCATTGATATATTTTAAAACATAATGCTTGATTTCTATCTTATGTGAATACATTTTTACGTGAACATAATAATTAATTGTGTTTAAATCTAGTACTATAACACATATAGTAAAGATTTACTTCTCTATAGTAAAAATATTTCCTTATGTGCATTTTTAAATTCAGTAATATAAATGTAATAATTATACATTTGAAACATATAGTTTTTTAATGTTGAAAGTAGCAAGATCATTATTATTATATATTATTACAATATTAGTTTAAAACATACATTAAAGTAAAAATAAAACAGTGCTAGAAGTTATTTACTTAGTTTTCTACCTGTAATGAACGAGGCTGGCGGATTACTATATAACAATTCTCTGTGTTAATATATGTTACAATTGTATCTGACAAACTTATTCTCGAATTATTAATATTTGAAATTAATAATTAGGCTGAAATGTATGTGGGAAGTTAAAATTAATAATACTGATACATGTAAAGGAGTATGAGAATTTTTATCTGGAGGTGTATATATACCGTTGTATAACATAAACTGTGTGAACCCTGTCATCGCAGCAACATATGGCGACAGACTTTCACAGATTTACAACCCATTCCGGATGTACAAAACAAAGCCAAGAGGGTAGCGCGGCGGCATACTAAAGATTCCAGTCACAAGTGTTACTAGTCTTGACCAACTCATTGTGAGCGAGGTTCGATTATGTATTGAAACAGTTTAGACTACGAAACTTGTAGTTACTGTCCCTGCAACCAATAAAGATTTGTTCTGAGTCTCTTATTGACCTTTTTCTTATAAAACATGTTTATAATCAAGATATCGTGATTTTAATTATATCAATCGCCAAAGAAGATGGTTTACTCTAGATTTTTGATTTTTTAATGAGTTACTGAGTGATATAGTGATCACAGAAAATAAAAGTCAAACCATGTACAGTGTGCTCAAACACCGCGCTCTGAAAAACAGGAAAACGCGTTACAAAATACGGAAATCTCCAGATTGATGAATTATAGCAGACGAGCCATAAGACGTAAATAAGACATTACTTGATAACACATGAAGACCTTACTAGGCAAACACATGAAGACCTTACTAGGCAAACACATGAAGACCTTACTGGGCAAATATATGAAGACCTTACGAGGCAATCACATGAAGACCCTGCTAGGCAAACACATGAATACCTTATTAGGCAAACCCATGAAGACCTTACTAGGCAAACACATGAAGATCTTACTAGGTAAATACATGAAGACCCTACTAGGTAATCACATGAAGACCCTACTAGGCAAACATATGAAGACCTTACCAGGCATGTTCATTTATAAAGTACATGTTTAGTAGTATAGTCAGGTTTCATGACCAAAGTATGGTGTTATTTTGAGTCATTTTCCTATAGTTTTTTAAGAAGGTTTTATCCGCTGTCAAATTATTTCAATATGAAAATAATTAATTATTAACGATGAAACATTCAAGTAGCAACTTATAGTCATTGCGCGAGAGTCATTAAGAACATTCAGGGTTGGGAAGGTCTACAACACCGACAGAAATACAACTAACAGCTAGGACTCTGGCTTGTGACTCTTGAGTAACCTTGACTCAAAAGATAAACAAACTACGTATCAACCCAACAGGACGGCAACCTTTTCATCTTCCAAGTAGAGTTAGTTCGATATTCCAACGGTAGTGGGAGTTCATTCGTTGGATATAGACAACAAATTAATTACAAATAAGTACATACAATAATATAACTACACGTTACTGTATTGTAGAATGATACAAACAAAATAAGACATATTGGGTTTTTAATTATTGCGTATAAAGCATAGCCTAAACACATGCGCGATGTAGGCTACACTTGCCGCTTGTCTGTACTTGTGAAACGGTGAAATAACGTGAGAGCTGTGTTGTTTTCTATCGAGTATTCATTTGGAAGTTGGCAATGTAACGGCATCTATCGTTTATACTCGTCCAAAAAAGAAAAAAATATACTAGCTGAATATAATGTGAGATAAAAGTACTTATAAATTAAAAACATAATAAAATACCATTATATGAGTTTTTGAAAATTGTCAGGTGCACAAATAAAATAATAAAAAGTGTCATGAAACACGGTAATCTTGTTTTCTCGTGAAAAGTAAACAAAATAAATAGCAACTATAGTGCATATTGATTAAATTATTAAAAAATATTATATGCTGATGCAATATTTACTCTTTTATTTTTAAAATTATAGAAATATAAACTTTTGTACATCATTAAGAGTTATTATTATTATTTTAAAATGTTAACTTAATTTTTTATGGAAATTTGAATAAGTGTGAAGATTTAGTTTCAGGTAGTACTAAATGAATGTATGCTATTGCTATACGCGGGTTAATAATTAATTACAATATCCTTTTTACTTAAACTTTGTAGAAGTTAGATTAATTACAGTTTGATGTTTGTATTTTTGTAAAGACAATATTGTTAATATTATTTGTGTTATTAAATTATTAAAATACAAAAAACCTGTGTAATATTTTTAAAACCTGAGTCCACTAAAAATATAAAAGGTAAGGCTTGTTAAGATTTAATTGCACTAATTTGTGTCATTCTTACAATGACTAATAAGCAATAAGGACTCTATTATAATTTTTCAGTTGTAATTGAAAAATGGTTTGATGATTTTGAGGTACATAATCAATATTTTTGTCACGCCATTTTTCTCATCATACTATTATATTATTATCAGATACTCTAATTAATTTCCTTTATTTCACATGTGTACCAACTTGAAATTTGTAATTAATTTTTTTAATTTTATTTTCTGTTAATTTTACATTTAGTCATTCACTTTTATAAATTGGTTTCATTCAATTGTGTCAGTTACTTGTAAATACTCGTATTTTAAATATCACAAATTCTAATTTTGTGATATTTAATTCTAACAAACAAGTTTTCATACTAGTTTCATTAAGTGCTGTGTTTATTAAATTCAACATAACAGAAATAAAGATATTAGGTAATTAGTATAAACTCTGTTTTATTAGTTTCAATAACAAGAAACTAGATGCAACTCTATCTAATTTATTTGTACTACTGGAAGGAATGAGGACAAGCGGACCGCGGAAGGCCCCAGACAACCCTGTCGGCTGGCGGTGTCAGTCACTTGTCCCTTCCCTTCTGTTGTTCTATAAAAGATTAGAAAGAAAGTGAAGAGATGGTGCAAGGGGCGAACGGCCGAGCAATAAATGCCTTGACGGCTGAACCAAGAAGCGCCCCTAGTGCCTAAAACGCAAACTACCAACACAGACAACGCACTGTACTAAACACCGCTCCCTGTGGCCATTCGCCAAACTAAAATGCGATTTTCAATCTGACTCCGGAGCCCTCTTAATTTCCAAGTCTCAGCAACTTATGTTATTGTCAGAATCAGAATCAGAATGTTTATTTTCCCAAAATAATAAATAATACAATATTTTGTTGTAAAAGAACATTAATAAAAAGAATGAAACTTAAATCTAACAATGTAACTAAATATGTTTATTTACTAGTTATATAATTACATCTTAATATAAAAATAACGTATTAATATCAATTTGTTCCTTCAGGGAAAATAGGAACATAGGAACCTACATAGGCAAAGGTAACCTGTGCGTAGGCTCCAAGTCATTATCTGGCCAGAGAATGGAACTGATTTTATTTAGTTTTTGCAGGCGTAAAATTAGTTTGTCTGTTAATAATTGTATTAAACATAATTTTATCTTAATAATCTTAAAAATGTTTGAACAAATAGTGTCTATTTAATTTTGCTTTCGTCAATGTCAGATGATGGAAGACGGTAACTGCTAACCAGTTTGAAGATATTCAGACGGTAGTGTGCTGGGGGGGAGGGTGTGTGGGGGGGCCAAGGTCAGACAGACCTGGTGTACCCGGTCACAATCAGAGCCTCCACCTCCTCCTCACTGAGACTAATAAGGAACTGAGACAGTTTGTTCTTAAATAAGGATAATGAAGGCAATTGAAAAAGCTCAGTTCCTCTGTATCTCTGACACATATTTCTGTATACAATTTGAGAAATGTAAAAACTATTTGTCGTAGAGTAATGTTTAAATAAATTAATTGTATTAATTCCAATATTTCTTGAGTATCTAGTGCTATATGTGTGAGTAGTTGGAGTAAATATATTGTTGAAATGTTGGTAAATGTGTATAATTAAAACTTTTAAGAATAGTTGTCGGACAGTAAAAAGATGGGTTTCACGGAACAATTCAATGGTGGGAAAGCGTTTAGGTTTTTTAAAAGCTAATTTTACTATTGATTTTTGTACTATATTAAGGGGTTGAAGAATTGTTTTGTAGGCTCCGCCCCATGCGATTACGCCAAAAGAAAGTAACGATTGGACATACGCATAATAGGCTATTTTAATCTCCTTCTCATACAGTACATCAGACAATTCTCTAAATGCGTAAATAAACTTTCTGAGCCTATTCTTTAGGTAGTCCACATGCTGTGTCCATTTCATTTGACTGTCAAAGACGATACCTAAGTATTTATAGGAATCGACCCGCTGTATTTTACCACAGTTACAATTACCATTCATATAATTACCACAAGAGTGAATAATCAAATCCGGAAGTAAGTAACAATTATTAGTTAATGAAATTGGCATAAATTTTGTTTTTGAAACATTGAGCGTTAGTACATTTTGATCTAGCCACTTTTTTATAATTTCCAAATCCAACAATGCCTGCGTGCGAACATCATTCCAGGTTTTACCCCGCGTCATAATTAATGTATCATCAGCAAAAAGGAACAATTGGCTTTTGATATTTAATTTAGAAATGTTATTGATATAAATTAAGAATAAAATAGGTCCAAGGGTGCTGCCTTGAATAATACCGTAATTTAATGGCAACGGGTCACTGTCGACGTTACAGATAGTTGTCACTTGTTGCCTGTGAGTCAGGTACGACTGAAACCAAGATAAGGCACAGCCCCTAACTCCCACAGCCTCAAGTTTCTTAAGCAGCTTATTTCTGTCTACGGAGTCGAACGCTTTTTTAAGATCTAAAAAGGTTAACAATGTTTTTTCATTACTAGAAATGGCAGTGTTTATTTCTTTGCACACCTCAAAGAGAGCATCAGAAATATTTTTGTCCGAACGAAATGCGTATTGACTGTTAGAAATAATGTTGTAATTTTGAATAAACGTGACTAATTGCTCCTTAATAGTTTTCTCTAAAATTTTAGACAGTACGCTAAGTAATGCAATGGGGCGGAAATTGTTTTTGTCTGATATTACATCAGATTTGTGTAGTGGTATGATTTTGGCCAATTTAAAACAATTTGGAAAAATCCCTGTTGTTATACTCAAGTTGATTAGGTGTTGCAGAGGTTTACAGAGAATATGTATGTTCAGCTTGAGGAGTTCAGTAGAGATGCCGTCATGACCGGGAGCAGACCCACCCCACAGGCCGTGCACGAGTCGTACTACGTCATATTCTGTGACAGTATTAAAAGTTAAGCCAGTATGTTGCCTATAATCCTCGTCAGTCACAACTGGGTTCCCAGTAGCATCTATATCATTTGCCAGATTTTGTCCAACAGAGGCAAAAAATGTATTAAAATCATTTGCAACAGTTTTGCATGTATCATGGTCTATGGGTGAGACATTAGGAATATATTTCTGGATAGGGAATCCGCTTTTTTTATTTTCTCGACCAGATAATTCCTTAATAACTCTCCATAATACTTTAGGATTTTTACCTGCTTGATTTATTTTAGATCTGTAATAATTTCGTTTTGTTTGCCTTAGTAGGTTGGATAAATGTTGTCTAAATGTCTTAAAGGTTTCTTTAATTACAGGATTAAATGGTTGTTTTTTAACTGCTTTACTGAGTTTGTCTCTTTCTCGTATTCCACGAATTAATTCCAATGTAATCCAGGGTTTTAACTTACGCCATCTGGAACTAGAATTTTTTGCTGTTTGTTTTGAATTTACAATTGAGTTTTTTATGTGGTCACATAATATGTCTGCACAAATGTTCACATCATTACTACTAAAGACAATCTCCCAGTTGGACTTGGCGAAGTTGTCAGTAAGTAGTGCATGGTCTATGTAAGTGCGGGGGTTGTGCGTGGCGCTGTTGTCAATATGTGTGGGGGGGGTCCTAGTATCGTAAGGGCAGTGCTATAGTGGTCCGTTATAGTGGTCTTAAAAACAGCTGATTTAATGTCTGTTATGTCAGAGTAGCGTACAAAGATGTGGTCGATGCAGGACTGGCTAGTCTCAGTTTCTCTAGTAGCTTTATCTATACATTGAACCAGTCTTGCTTCAACTAAGTAATTCTTGTAATAGTCAGAAATTTTGTCATTTTTTAATAAATCCAGGTTAAAATCTCCAAGTAATACACACACTTTGGACTTTTCTATACTGTTGTAGAAGTTATGTAATTGTTCAATGAATAGGTCTATGTTACTGTCAAATGTTCTGTAAATAGCTAATAAGTTAAACTGTTTTTTCCAAAGAGTGAAGTCTAGTGCTAATCCGTAAACGTCTCCCAACGCAACCTGTTTTACGGTAGATGACAAGTATTTCCTAGCGTAAACAATAACACCAACATTTTGGTTGCGTTGGTTATCAGTCCTGTAAAGGTCAATGCCACTGTACGTGTATGGGTGGGTCAATACCACTGTACGTGTATGGCTGGTGGGTTGGTTAATATCACTGTACGTGTATGGGTGGGTAGGTAGGTGCTAAGGTGAAAGAAGTTTTGATGTGAAGTTGATGTGAGTTCCCATGTTCCCTCCCTCCCGCACCCAGCATTCCGTCAGAACTATAATATCTATTCTCTGTTTAAGTGAGTCTAAAAAAATTAAAAGTTCTTCAAAGTTTTTTGTATAGGATCTAATATTACAATGAAAAATATTTAACTGAAAATTGTCTGAAGAAACGTTAAAAAAGTTACTGTATTGATTGAAGTTATTTAATGAGAAACAAGGTTTAATGAACAAGCAGTCATCGTCCTCATCACTATCACTGCCTGTTGTCATTGCCCTTGCACAGCTTACCTGCCCCGTCCCATAGTAATATTTAACAAAGTATATGTGCCGTTATGCCTGTGTAAATAAATGTTTTGGACTGATTTATTGACAATTGGAAAGAGAAAAAAAATTATATACATATATATATATATATATATATATATATATACATATACATACATACACACACCCACATACATACACATACATAAACATACATATATACACATACATACACATATATATATGATATAAATAAATGAATCTATAAAAGTATAAGAATAACATAAACCAGTACATGATAATAATTGGTTGACCACAAGACAAAAAGTACTGAAACTGAACATATAAAACCATTATAAAGCAACGTAAGGTTCTACCTCGTTATTAATTAAACTAAATCCTAATTAAATAAATATGTTGCAGTATTTTCAATTTGGAGGGTAAACAAAAGGTGTACTATTTTATCTACGGTGTGTAAAGAGAAAGATCGAAGCAACGCATAGAAACTATTTGTAATTAATATTTAAGTAATTAACATATTATCATGATTTAAATGATTAATTTAAAATTAAAAATATCAATGGTAAATAAAATGTTAACATAAGTAACTCTGATAGAATGAATGGATTATTATAATACAAAGTATTACAAAAGGATTGAAAATCAAAATATTCTAGCTGTTTAGCGTCTATAAAACGTCATTAAAAAGAATTTAATCCATATTATACCATAAGGTATACTTTTTACTAATGTATATATGCAAGAAACTCTATTAAAAAAAAAAGAAAAAAAGGATTTCACTTGGTTTCTGTTAACTAAATTATAATGATAAACGTGTTAAGTTGTACATTTTTATATTTTAAGTATTAAGATATAAATAAATGAATCTATAAAAATATAAAAAGAACATAAACCAGTACATGATAATAATTGGTTGACCACAAGACAAAAAGTACTGAAACTGAACATATAAAACCGTTATAAAGCAACGTAAGGTTCTACCTCGTTATTAATTAAACTAAATCCTAATTAAATAAATATGTTGCAGTATTTTCAATTTGGAGGGTAAACAAAAGGTGTACTATTTTATCTACGGTGTGTAAAGAGAAAGATCGAAGCAACGCATAGAAACTATTTGTAATTAATATTTAAGTAATTAACATATTATCATGATTTAAATGATTAATTTAAAATTAAAAATATCAATGTTAAATAAAATGTTAACATAAGTAACTCTGATAGAATGAATGGATTATTATAATACAAAGTATTACAAAAGGATTGAAAATCAAAATATTCTAGCTGTTTAGCGTCTATAAAACGTCATTAAAAAGAATTTAATCCATATTATACCATAAGGTATACTTTTTACTAATGATAAACGTGTTAAGTTGTACAAAACAGCAAAATAAAAAATAGATAATAAAACTGATAATATAAGTTAAGTACCATGCTATAAATGATATGAAAAAAGAAAGAAAAACAATTGAACTATAAGTCTATTTACTTGTAGAATCATACTTGTCCATATATCCTCATTAGAGAGTACCCTGATGGAAGCGTCTCCCTCCTTGGGCTTGATCAGCACTTTGCCGTTCACGAACGCAGCGAAGTTGATTTTGCCCTCACGACGCAGCCTCCTGGCCATCCCGAGCAGCGCCTTGTTGCTTGGAGTCAGGTGCTCGTTGATGAACACATTCGTTGTTGGGAATGTGTTGACGATCTCTGACGCCAGAAGGACCTTCTTCGCTCGTACTGCAGTCAGCCAGCCTTCTCTCGCCACCCTCGACACAAACTGCACGATGCTCGATTGTAGGAGCATAATAAGTCTTATATTAATTTAACTTTCCTTTGCACTCTCATCTCACACCTAATATTTTACACATTGGTAAAATCTAGCTCTTTCCCCAGTTTCTATTCGAAACCATTTACCATCTCGTCGGGAGGTTTTCCTCTGCTTTCATCTCTTTGATTAGTTTTATGTAACATTCTATTACTCCTATTTTTCTTAGACTTTCTCAGACTGCAATTCCACTAACAGAATCATGTGCCTTTTTTATTTATGTGAAACCTAATATCAGCTTCTTATTATACTCCCAGATGTTCAATAAACTTTCTGGTGGCTGTATTGTTCTTCACTCAGTGCTTCTTCAATTTTATTCTGTTAAAGAATTCCTAGTACTTTATCGAGTATCTTTGCTACATGGCTCATTAACGATACACCTCTATATTTACTACATATTTTCTACTTCTCTTCTTCACTCCTCTCCCAGTCATCCCATAAACTATTCCACACACTGAAGAAATTTTCATAAGCCATTGCATTCCAATTGGCCTCAATACTGTAATTATTTCAACTATAATTTTGTCAGGTCTACGTGATCTTCCTTTCTTCATACTATTTATAACCATGTTCATATCCATTCCATGTTGCCCTATCTACTCCTTTTTATTGGAAGGGCATTTTTATCTCTGCCCTTCCTTCACCTATACCTTGATAAATAATTGTGATAAAATGATTTTTCCACAGGTCTTATTTCCTCATCTTTCTCAACCAGCCTGCCATCTTCTAATTCCGTCATGTTTGCACTCTCTTATTCCTCATCATTTAAGACATATTTCCAGTTCTACTGATTCCCCTGTAAAAACTCTCCATGCTCTTTCTCTTCTCTTAGATTTATTCTTTTCCTTTACTGCTTAAGTAGTTTTCACGTTCCACCACTTTGTTTCTCTTACTTTCTGTCTCCCTGATATTCCACCACTAGCACTTGCAGTTGTCTCCTCTAAAGTTTTCTTAAATTGCTCCCATTTAAGTATTACACTACTGTAGGTACTCTTGGCCCTTCCTATTTTCCTGCAATTACCACACCTAAATCCTTCTAACTTCTAATCGGTTCATATAATTTTACACACACACACACACACACACACACACACACACACACACACACACACACACACACACACACACACACACACACACACACACACACACACTAGGGGATACCCCTGCACGCTTTGCATGCCAGCCCCAACTCTCACTGCACTCGATACACCTCGGTATGTGACTTTTGACTGCAAATAGTAGTGGATTAATTATATGACATAAAAATCACAATATTAAACTTATTTACAGCATCTCACTCACACTACTTACGTTGCTACCTTTTTATTAGTATAAATACCCTTTGTTTTCATTTAACAGCTGAAGATTAATCTCTTAATGCGTCAGTAGGATAATGTCAAACATACAAAATAAACATGTTTATTTATTCACAAAACAGCTTTTATTAATTTACTAAAATCAACCCAATGTTATGGAAAAAAGGAAATTTTGAGGGGCTGTTTGTACTCCTTAGGAATGGAATTTCAAAAAAATCCTTTCTTAGTGCGTCCCTTCGATACTAAAGCTAACTTTATTTAAAATTTTTTGTAAATCCGTTTAATTATTTTTGAGATTTTGTGATGAGTGAGGGAGTCAGTCAGTCAGTATTTGGTTTTTATATTAATTAATAGTATATACAAGGGTCATTTTTAAAGTAAAAACCGATTGCGCATCCTACCCGCACGGAGGGTCATGTGACATCCACTTAAGGTCAGCAATTACTGGCCTGTCTCCGTTGACGCCGCCATTACGTTTCACGTCTCTGATGGTGTTGGTTGTGTGGTTATACTGCTCATGTAATCATTAAAAAATACTAAATACGCTTAAATTTTATTATATTGTTTTTGTTGTCAAAAACTGTACATTCACATACTACTATCAAAACTCGAATATCAATTTAGTAAATAATTATTTTCAAGAACAAATTTTGAAAATATTGTACGGAAATTATAACATATACTCCTTTGGAGCAATAAAATATTTTTGTAAATACTGTAATTCCAAGTTAGCCCAATTATTTAGAGGTTTGTGCACTATAGTAATATATTGTATCATTTTAGATAATCTACTAGGTTTTTTTGAATCTTTTGTTTTCATAAAAACAAAAAAGAAAAATGTGCAAAGTTACAGTATGATCATTGTAGGTAATCAAATAGTACAGGAAAAATTAAAAAAAATCAGCATTGAATAGCAAAGAAAAATTTGTTCAGGAATAATCATATTTTACTCTAACACTTTTTTAAATATCTCTTGTTAATTGGGGAAAATAAAAATGTTGCCACGGAAATAATAAGTTTCTGTGAAAAATTATATAACAATCTAAAAATAAGGGATTCGCAAAATTTTTCATAATTTTGTGCTAAATGTACTTTGTTAGTACAATGTATTTGCTACAAGAAAATGTAAAATATATGAAAATATTCAAAAAAGTATAAAAAAAAATAAGTTAGCGTGCGCAAATTCTGTAAAAAGCTCTTGAAAAATGGTGCACATTATAATCATAATACAAAATAAAAATAATTTTTAGGATTTTTGTAGGTACTAAAACTTGATAGATGACATATTTCTGAATAGAAATATACTATAATTGTTAGATTACAGCCAAAAATAAAGTTTGAACAGCAACTTTTCTCAAAAGCATAAATTTTGCCTTACCTAGCCGTTGAAAAATCAAACAGACAGGGTTATACATAAACATTGTTTGTATAACACTCAAAGCACCAACAACTTTGAAATTTATTATTTTTTTTGCTGGAGTATCTAATTCTCTGCAGACTGGCAGTGGGTACGCCTGATTCTGACCACTGGTTTTTGTACAGTCATGCGACAAACATTAGAATCAAGCGACAATTGTACAGTCATACGACATATATCAGAATTAACAAACACATAAGACCTTAATAAACACTTAAATTTTTGTGATAAATATCAACTAAGTTTTACATTTAATCTCACAATCAAAAACATACAAAATAATGAAATCACTTGTATGCAATATTATACAACAACAAACATGTTAAAACCTATATTTTTTTTAATAAGCGTTAGCTGATTTTTAAATTAATATGTCTTTGAGTTGTCATCTTTAAGATTCCATTTTAGTACTATATTACTATTCTTAGTTAATGTTATGAACAAAATATTTTCTTAAATTAAATGAATATACATTTACAACTAATTAACAAAACAGTTTTCAACTAGTTTCTCTTCTTCAAAAGTAATAATTATATGAAAAAATTGAAAACACAAATTTATAAAATAACATAACAATAATTATAAAACTTAGTAACATTCCTATTGTTCAAGAAAAATGACAACAACTATTGCAAACTGCACAAAATTGCCGTTCTTTTTATATTTAAATAAAATAGTTAAATATGTGGGATAAAGTATCTTTGGTTCTACACGACATACAATTTTCATTTGAATTTCCATGTAATAAGGTAAAGCAGCATTATAAATTTAAAACATGTTTATATGTGGGCAGTTTTAATTAGCAAGCGCCGACAGCACGTGAACGTTGGGTGATGGCTGAGCCGGGCCCAGTGATTTGACATGTTAGTCTGATAATACGCCCTTTGCTGCAAGCAACTTCGAACTAACTTCATGCAATTTTAGTTGTCTACACACACACACACGCACGCACGCACGCACGCACGCACGCACGCACGCACACACACACACACACAGTACACTTTATACATATAGTACATGTTATAGCGACAATGCAGTGTAGTGCTCTATTGTTGTCGGAAACAGAATGTTCCTCGCATAAAAAGATGCAGCCTGCACCACAATTAAAACTATGTTCGTCATTTCTTTTTTTTTAATTCTATTAGTACGGTACTGATAACGTGAGCTCCATTGTGCTAATGAGAAATAGACTCAATGTATCAAAAGAGATCTACGAATAGAAATAATTGTTCAGTGCAAAAATAACAACACCTAAGAAAGAATTTTAAATTAGCAGTGGTTTACTATTTTATCATGAAATTTCTGTATACTACACCTAAAAGCACTAGTTACAATTCTTAAGAAAAAATAATCTCTAATACTTTGTTTTAAATGACAATTCAAAGTCACTTGTTTCTTCAATTCAGATTTCCTTGAAAACCCATGTTTGTTTAGTTGTAACTCACATAAATTTTAACACATAGAATAAAAATTAAAAACCTTTGGTATTGTTGTAAAGTAGATTAAACACTGAACATGAATATGTGATTAGATATATTTTAGCATTTGTTTTTTAAATGTAATAGTGCCTCAGAGTGAGGAGTCTATAATAAAAAAAATCTGACAGTACAGTAGTCACTGAAGTAGTGTAAAACGATTGCCACTTCATAGCATTGCGCTGACACTCTGTTTTATCTATATTCTTTGTGATCATATTTCACATAGTAATTAATTTATATTATGGGACACCCCTGTACGCATCGCGTGCTAAGCTTGTCAAACGCTGCGCTCGTTACACATCAGCTTGTGACTTTTGGCTACAAATAATAGTAGGTTAACTGTTTAACGTAAAATGACAATATTAAATTTACTTACAGTATCTCTCACACTACTTTTGTTGCTACCTATTTATTAGTATGAACACACAGTGATATTACTTAGCCTATTTCAAACTTGTTCATTTCTTTTGTTTTTGTTTAACAGCTGAAATAATAAAATAAATGCATTAGATTACCATGGAAACATTCAAGTCCAGTAGATGAGGGAGTCCTTCAATCAAATGTTAATAAAACCATGTTTATAGCCTTCACTGGTTTAACATTATGAAAGATCTAACCTCAATATTATTACCAACAGCTGTCAAAACCTTTTTTGAAATCATTATTTACAATTTGACAGTTGTTAGTACTTTTCGGTTTATTTAAATCTCGCCATGTTATTATTATGGCCAAAAAAAGTAAGAATTTAGACCTTATAGCACTACTAGGAAGAGAGGAAAATTTGTTCTTACCTGACCTGTTTAAATTAGTCCAGAAATAAGGGAAGAGTTGCGTTGACAAAAAACAGCGTCACGTATTATATATCAGTATAAGCATGATCATGTTTCTGAATCAAAATGAAAACAATGATCTTACCATTAATAATCTTACCATTGTAGGCTATGTAAATTACATTATAACACATATCAAATACTTACTAAATATCAAACATAAAACATAATTATTCGTGTATATAACTGCAAACTCGTATATATACTCTTTCACTTACAAGATATTTTTTGTTCCTCACAAGACAGTTTTATAAATTATATTATGTAACAAAAATTATCTGCAAAACACTGAAGTATGAATCAGAAATTACTTTTATATATTTAATGTAATGAAAAATACAAAGCAATTGAAAATCATAAACCGCAATAAATATTTAACTAATTGAAAAGATCAACAAACCTCCTCTCGACCTTCGGAGCCCTCAATCATACCAAAGAACCATGGCAAATTGGGATATCCTAAAATATCTTTGCCGGTAATATTTTGAACTACACCCTTCGACATTCACTCATACACACGCAAGACCACCCTTACACGGGAAGACAGATAATATGGACAGACACTGTTACATTTATTCTGAAGTTTTATTTATTTGTAGTTCTTGATAAATATTAATTTCCACTGCAATTAGTTACATTCAGTTCTTCAATATATTACAGATTCATTTCTCACAACGATTCATTTTTAACACCAATCCTAAGAGTGGGGTTTTTTTTTGTTATTTTCTTTTTACAAAATTTACACTACAAACTACAAAAAGTAATACTGTATGAAATACTGTTGGAATTTAGGTCAATAATAATCAGGTGGGCCTAAAGGTATGTATTCTGAAATTATCCTTTGGAACTGAGCTAGTTGCATTTTTTAAATTTATTATATTAACTAGCCTGAAAATACAAATTGAAAAACAGAATGGAATGAGATAAGTGGTAATAAGTGATTGAAATGTTGGCCAGCAGAACGAGAATTAATCCATTACCAGTGTCCATAAGCAGTGGAAGGTGTTTTGGTTTGGTTATAAAGATATTCTGTTTTGTAATCTACATTTATGTTTTTAGGGTGGTCTTTAAACATAGACGAGTCCTAAATAAGTTGCAAGAATAGTAAATTGGAGCAAACAGTTCTTAGCATGGCCACTTGGTTCGCATCAATCAGCCGTCAGCAGGCTAAAACATACTTTTCTATTTCAACAGTACGATTCATGTTAATTATTAGAATGAGGTATAGTGACTGCTATTTTTTTATTGAAGGATCAGTCTAGTGGACCATTAGTTGCTTTTTTGATTTTTTAAATTTAAAGTAGTAAATAATGACATTTGAAGTTTTGCTTACTTCACTGACCAATTACTAAAAAAAAATCAGGTTATGGTCCACTAGAAAAGCTCTTCCCCTAATAAATGACACTTCAAGTGTTGTGATACAATCAATAATAAGGACCCAATCATTGAAATACGAGGGCCTTTCGGAAAGTAACCTCTGGTGTGCTTTAAATAAAACTCAGACATAATTAAAACTATTTTATTATATACATCCTAAAACTACATCTTTCACCTATTTTTCAACATAATTTCCAAAAACATTCAAACACTTATCATATCTTTGCACTAACTTACAAATCCCTTCAGAATAAAAATCGGCCGCCTGTGCCTTGAGCCAGCCAGAGACTGCATTCTTGAGTTCCTCATCGTCCTCAAACCTCTGAGAGCCCAGCCATTTCTTCAAGTGCATGAACAGATGAAAGTCACTGGGAGCTAAATCTGGGTTGTATGGTGGATGGCTGAAAACATCCCATTGAAATTGTTCAAGAAGGTCTTTGGTTTTTGGAGCACTGTGGAGTCGGGCGTTGTTATGAAGGACGCCAGACGACAATAAACCGCGGCGTTTGTTCTGAATTGCCCTTCATAGGTTTTTTTTTTTAAAGTTTCAACATACGAATCTGCGTTGATTGTTGCCCCACGTACCTTAAACTCCACAAGAAGAATTCCTTTTGCATCCCAAAACACAGTTGCCATTAACTTCCTGCCGGAAAAATCCTGCCGAGCTTTCGTTGGTTTGTGTGGCGAGTGTGTATGACCCCACACCTTTGATTGTTCTTTGGTCTCCGGATTCACGTATTTAACCCATGTTTCATCGCCCGTTACAATTCGGTTCAGAAAAGAATGACCATCTTGATCATAGCGCTTAAGAAAGTCAATAGCAGAGTCCATTCGCTGGTTTTTGTGGTTTTCTGAAAGAATTTTCGGGACCCATCGAGCACAGAATTTCTTGTAGCCTAACCTTTCTGTCACTATCTCGTACAAAACAGTCCTAGAAATCTGTTGAAATTCATCCCAAAGCTCTGAGTTGATTTTCTCGACAAGTCCATCGGTAACCACAGATGGTCTGCCACTCCTCTCTTCATCATGGACGTTAGTTTGACCATTTTTGAAATGTCTGACCCATTTCCGAACAACCCCTTCACTCATTACTGCCGGTCCATACACAGTGCACAGTTCTCTATGAATGGCTGCTGCTGAATACTGCTTGGCTGTAAAAAATCGAATGACAGATCGCACCTCACATTTGGCGGGACTTTCTATGACAGACGCCATTTTCACAAGCTACAGAAAACAAACAAGTGCTCGGACGACCTTCACAGTACCACGGTTGGATGCCGACTGACGAGACCTGCGCGTCAACGCTACTATGGCGGCACTATCCCCTCCACTTCCTATTCTATGAGCAACCGGAGGATACTTTCCGAACGGCCCTCGTAGAAACCCATATTTTGGGGCATTTTTCGTGGAGGGAAACGGCCACCTTAAGATTTTATTCTAACTCCTAGCAGGCCATCCTCTTGATATGACAGAAAAATGGTAGTTACCTCAAAAAGTAGTTTTAAAAGTGTAAGAGTCTGATGATATACAAAGTAATTTTAAAAGCATATTTGGTATTTCAGGAGTAGTTTCAATCTCTGGATTTGTCCACTTCATTCATCAATAACTAAAGATGAACAGGAGAAAGTTCGTCACTATGCACCACCTGGAAAAAGAAAAGTCATCCTATCCACCAATATTGCTGAAAGTTCTATCACCATTCCAGATGTTAAATTTGGTAAATATTACTATTTTTTATGTATTAGTATAATGCCTATGCTCTGGCTACAGAAAGAAAGATTTCATTATTCATTTCTAAGACGCCGATCGTAGAAATATGGGCGAATATGAGGAGTGAATGAGTGTAGATGAACGAGTGTAGTCATTTTTACTATCTGAGTTCGACTTAGCTCAGAAAGGACTATTTATTTTATTTTATTTATTCATAAGACGCCGATCGTCAAGATATGGGCGAATATGGATTTCGAATGAGTGTGATGAGTGTAGATGAGCGAATGTAGTCCTTGTTACAAACTAAGGCCGACTATTCCTTAGAAAGTGTCATTAATTACAAAGTGCCCAATGACAAATGAACAGCAAGTGGTTATCAGTTGATCCTTCTCAAATGACTCTGATTGGGATCGAACTGAGAACCTTTAGCACATGAAGCTGGGATTGAACCAACTACGCTACCGACCAATTTATTAATAGCTGACTATTAATTTATTTTTTATTTATTTATTTTATTTATTCATAAGACGCCGATCATCAAGCTATGGGCGAATATGGATTTTGAATGAGTGTGATGAGTGTAGATGAGCGAATGTAGTCATTGTTACAAACTAAGGCCGACTATTCCTTAGAAAGTGTCATTAATTAATAGCCCAATGACAAATGAACAGCCGGTGATATCAGCTGATCCTTCTCAAAATGTATTGACTCTGATTGAGATCGAACTGAGAACCTTTAGAACATGAAGCTGGGATTGAACCAACTACGCTACCGACCAATTAATCCAATTAATTAATAGCCCAATAGCCAGGGCAACTATGAGACCTACAGCTTTACGTGGAATCCGAATCACGTAGTGTGTTGGTCTAATTTTCAGCTAACTGACAAGTCTGACACTCAGTTCTCTCCCCTACACAACATCTGAACCTTGACTACCATTCAACACAGACACTCCAGACTTCTCTAGTAGTGTCCACGTAAATGGCAACCATTGAGCGGATGCCGTGTCGGTATTAAGAGAACCGAGCATGAAACCTATCGCCTACAATCTCCCAAACACTTTGTCCCCAAGTAGCTGGGTTACAGCACTGTGCCACCAGTGTCGACCTATATTACGCTTGAATAAAAAAATCTGTTAGAAATATTCAGTAATAAAATTACTATTACCAGTGATGTCAATAATCAAATTAAAATTAAAATGACTTCAGAGTAATCTGGCCTTCTGATGTTTATTGGCTGTTAAATGGCAATCGTCGAGACATAAACCTCGTCGAGAGAGGCTAGCTGTAAAACCATAAATCTCACTTAATACAGCTTACCAATATTGCCACTCTACTGACCATATCTGTTATACAACCACTAGTTAACATATCTAAAAGAAACAAGCTAGCTTTCGGTAGAAGGCAAGACCAGACGCCAGCCTTATCATAAGTTGAAATGAAGCAAGGTCAAATTTCTAGGATTAACTGTTGATGGAAGTATATCATGGACTCAGCATATTAACATCCTATGCAACAAGCTCAATACCAGCCTCTATCTCGTAAAACAAACAAAAGCCATAAGTAATACAGTTACAGCTAAAATAACATATTTTGCTAATTTTGAATCACATCTTCGGTATGGTATATCCGTTTGGGGAGGAACTACACAAGAGACCCTACAAAGTCTTTTACACCTCCAAAAAAGAGCTGTAAAAGAGGTGCCTACGCCCTCAAGAGATCAATTGCCTACGCCCAAGAGATCCTTGTAGATAAGCATTTAAAGAGCTAAAAAATCAAGACAGTCGCTACATAAAGGAGGTCATACTATTACAAAACCTACCATAAGTTGTTGACCAACATGATTACAATACTCACCATGCCACAAACTATGCATTACCAGTACATCACCTCACAATGTATGATAAGAAACCTTTTTATGTTGGGAAGAAGCTATACAACCTGTTGCCAGCTGAATTAAAGAAACTGAAGACATCACTGGACAACTGGCTGACTACAAGACTTTTATACACACTGGATGAATATATCAACAAAGAAGAAATACTAGACTAGACTTCATTTTTAAATATGTTCATAACTACTTAGTACAATTTTACCTATACTTTTTTCTCTCCTGTACTTTTATTTTATTTAATTGGCGTAAAACTCTCCAATAGCTCCAACTGTATCAATAGCTTTAACATTTTATTGTTGCTGTATGCAATTCTCTTTTAGTTTACTTTTTTAAGTCTTAAATGTTAACACTTGTCAACTTGTATGGATTTTTAATGTTTTATCTATATTCAGACTAAGACTTCAAATTTTAAACCGAATTAATTAATTAATTAATTAACGTTTATTTCTATATTAATAATACAAATATTGAAAAGCTTAAGAAACGAGTTTACAAAAAAATAAGCTTAGTCTATACAATATTACAAAATAAATAAAGTTTAAATTTGAACATGTATGTATATATAATAGAAATTATTTAAGCTAAATAATAATAACAGGAAATGAGCCTACATGGGCAGATAGCCTGTGCGCAGGCTCAGTTGTTGAAACATTATATTTACTTGACATGAATAAATCAGATGAGCTCAAATCTCATACGTAAGTGGATAAGAGACTAGATTTTGAAATGCGAGAAACAGGAGCAAAATTAGTTGAGTCAAATGAACAATGAGAGGTGAGAGAGGGGTGCGTCAAGGTCATCTCCTCCCGTAATTGGCCACGATAAGCATCTTTATAATAAATAAATTGTCATCACTGGGATTTCAAGGCACATCAAAAAAATGGATAGCTAGTTACCTTAAAGAGCGCAGCCAAATTTTGAAGTCCAAGTCTCTGAAAATGGGAAAAAAATCCCCATATAGATCAAAATCCATGCCAGTGACCAGAGGAGTGCCACAAGGGTCATTCTTAGGTCCTTTCCTGTTTGTGCTATTCACAAACGATTTTCCAAGTTACATTGGCAACAACAACTTAGAGACGATCATGTACGCAGATGACACAACACTCATCCTGGCTAGTGACAATGTACAAGATGTGCATTCACATATTTTATCTTCAAACGACAAAGCTATAAAATACTGCCTACAGAACAACTTAGTCATAAATCTATCAAAAACTACTCATATAAATTTTAGTAGAAGACACGATCCCCTTCCAGAAATCCCACATGCTCATTTAGAGAATCAAGCAAAATTACTAGGTATAACCATTGACTGCGGCCTCACTTGAACAGCACACTTACACAATTTGTGTAAATTATTAAGTTCAGGGATTTTTGTTATAAAAAGAATCATGTGAATTGCAGGGCTAGAAGCGGGAAGAACAGCTTATTTTGCGGTAGTAGAGTCTCGCCTGAGATATGGACTTACTGTGTGGGGCGGAACATCTGAATATAATCTTTAAAAATTTTTGACCATTCAAAAAAAGGCTATTAGAACGCTTGCAAGTTTAAATCCACTAGACAGCTGCAGAGAAGCCTCTGAGTCCCTAAACATTCTAACAATCATTGGTCTATACATCCTCTCCGTAGTCACATATATAGATAAAACTGCAAACGAAAGGGAGGAGGATATTCACACATACAACACCAGAAGAGCCATAGACTTTATACTTCCACAACACCATACTAACCAATACAGTAAAAAACCTTCATACGAAGGACGCAAGATATACAACTCTCTGCTGAAGCATCTGAAAAACCTCAGTGGGAAGAAGCTCAAGAAAGGGCTACAAGACTGGCTAGAAGAACAACCCCTATACACAGTAGGAGAATACTATCAACTAACAAAAACTTTTTTGTAAAGGAAGCATAACTTTTTAACAATGACGCCATTATACTTCTTAAAGAATGTATAAATAAAGAAATTCTGATTTCTCTACCTCGTCCATTTCTAAAGAAAGTAGCCATTCTTTGGTACGTTTGATAAATATTTGCATAGATGGTGAGTCAAAAATTGTCAAATTCTGATATTTTGATTTGATATTTCGGAATAAGATATGATAAATATAAAATGAATTTGTATTCGAAAATGATTTTTTCAACTGAATAGTATTAATACCAATATTACTGAAATAGCGGGTTCTATACGTATGAGTAATTTTGGAAAAAATCGTGTGAAAATGTTTGTATATATAAGAAAGAAGGTGATGAATAAAAAGCTGTCGGACTGTAAACAGTGCAGATTCTCTGAACAGAGTGTCAGTAGGATAACGTATACTCTTCTTAAATCAAGCTTTTAACATGGGCTTCTGGACAATGGTAAGAGGCTGAATTACAGAGTTATGAGCTCCCCCCAGGCAATTATGCCAAAGGATAAAAGAGACTAAACATATGCAAAATAGGCCAACTTAATCTCAGCAGGTTCCAAAATATCGCTCAGCTGTCTGAAAGCAAAGATATATTTGCGAACTCTATGAATGAGATTGTTTACATGCTCTATCCACTTTAATCTAAAATCAAAAATAACTCCCAGATATTTGTAGGAATTAACTCTTTCAATCGACTCACAAATGCAGTTACAATTTAAGCTACATCCACAACTGTGAATTACTAAATTAGGCAAATGATAATCTGTTAAATGAGATAGTGAAATTGGCATGAATTTAGTTTTAGAAATATTAATGGTGAGTAAATTTTGATCAAACCATTTTTAATAATCATGAGATCATTCAGGGCTTTACCTCTAACATCGATTCAGTTATTTCCTTCAAAAAAAATTTGTGTATCATCAGCAAATAGTGATATTTTACCTTCAATATTTAATTTGGAAATGTTATTTATATATATTAAAAACAAAATAGGACCAAGAGTGCTACCTTGAATTACACCGTAATCAACATTAGTGACATCGCTATCTACCCCACGAATAGACTCTCATTGCATCCTATTGGTGAGATAGCTTGAAAACCAAGACAGTGCATTTCCTACCACTCCAACATTAGCTAATATATTTAATTGGCTAACGCTATTTAACTAGCTAATTTATTTAATTAACTATGGATTGCATATTAATTAGTTATTAAGAATATTTTGATATCATTATTGTACTCAAATTATATGTAAATAAAGAAATGAAATCCTTACAAAATATGTTTCAAGTAGCCTCAAATTATATGTAAATAAAGAAATGAAATCTGAAATCCTTACAAAATATGTTTCAAGTAGCCTAAGATATTTCACTCATATAATAATAAAAAAAGTTAATAAAATGAGTACTCTCATTATCTTTGAATCTTTATAAAAAATACAACTGTTTATTAATACAAGAAATTGACAAAATTTCATATAACATGAAGATTTGAAAAATATAAACTGCTTAGTCCACAAGATATGTATAAAATGCAAAAATTGTGTGAAGTTCCAAGAAACCCCAAGGTCATAAATCCCCACAATTTGGCTGGAAATGAAACATTTTAATTTAGACATGAGTTAGCTCTTGATTCCAAAAATTAAATCTGCCAATTCTCAGCACTAGAATCGAAATTGATCTTAAAATGTAATTCCAACTGTACGAACCTGACTGTCATTTTCAGTGACATATAAGTTGAACACAGAGGTTATTTAACACAGAGGTTCAATTCAATACAGGTTATTTAGTTCACGTAAATTTTGTTTTGTATTTCTTTAAAAGACAAAAAACCTACAATTGTTTACTTGATGTACTATTTACTGCTTTTCAAGTTTTTGGAAAATAAATGTTGGAACAACACATGAGTGTAGAGAGAAATACATCATATTGATATTGAATTGTATACATTTATCCAACTTTCATTACATGTTGATTGGAACACCTCATTTAAACTTCCAACCCATCACTGTTCGCTTCTGAGTTCTGCTGTAGGTAGTAGCGGAGTTTTAAACATACCCAAATTTAATTTTGCACTTTTAATTTTAATCATTTAATGTTTTTCTAATTTTTTTCAGTTTAAATTTATTCATAAAATAAGTCCACATTTATTCTGTTTTTACATAGGTAAATATATAACATGTCAAAACATATAGAAAAGAGAATAATTAAAATGTGGGTATTTGTTCCAAAATAAAAATATTGTATGGTCAAATTCTATGAATCTTCTAAGGTTAATTTTTCCATATAAAAAACTCGTTGATGGTGTAGTAACAGTTTTCCATAAGAAAAGATTTGAGATATTTTTTAAAGGTATTCAGATTATTTTCAGTTCTTATCTGTATAGGTAAAGTATTTCATACCTTTATTCCCAAGTACAGAGGGACCATTTATAATAATTTCAGTCTGTGCAATGGGTATTTAAATAAATCTTTCTTTCTAGTGCCATATTTGTGATTAAAAATATTGTTAATAAGTTTGTCTTTATTTTTGTTGGCAAATACTGCAATTTAAAAAATGTTTAGTGTTGATACTGTTAATAATTTAAATTGTTTGAACAGATTACGGCAAGAGGTACGAAAACTCACCATTGCTAGATTTCTAATCAATTTTTTTTAATGCTATGTGGTGATTGTTCCCCAAAATATTAAACCATACCTAATTAATGAGCAAAAATAACCATGATAGACCATCATGGCCGTTTCAAAGCTGGTTATCTGAAATTACTTACTGGTTATACTGTCCTTACAGCATAGAGTGCTCTGTTTAGTTTAAAGTACAATTGATTTATGTGTATATCCCACTTAAAATTAGATTGTATGGTAAGGCCAAGATACAAAATTAAGATGACCGGTGTAATCTCATCACCAGAGCTCAGTATTAAGGAATTATTACAATTATTCTTACTGTTTGGTCTATTTGAAAAATTTATAATTTTTTTTAGGAAATTAATGTTTAAACTGATAATGATGAACCAGTTATGTAATTTATCCAATTCTGTAATTGCATTTGAGTTCATGTTTAATTTATCTTTTGATTTAATAATTACTTTTGTGCAGCAAATAAGGTTATTTTTGAACTAATGTTGAAAGACAAGTCATTGATATAAATGATAAAAAGAAACGGTCCAAGTTTCGAGCCGTGCAGCACTCCACTCTTATTAGCTTGCCATTTTGATAAAAAGCAAAGGCCTTCTGGTGATGAAATATTTACTCTTTGGAACCTGTCACTTAAGATATGAAACAAACCACTTTTTAGAAACTCCCCTTACTCCATACTGATCTAATTTTGAGGTCAATGTTTTATGATCAATGAAGGCCTTGGAAAAACTCAAAAAACACCAAGTGTGCTCACTGATCCATCCAAAGCGCCAAAAACCTCATTGATTACTTTGTAAATTGTATCTGTCGTTGATGCATTTTTTCTGAAGCCAAATTGGGATTCTGTTAACAGATTTTAACCCTCAAAGAAATTAACCAGTTGTCTGCATACTACTTCCTCAAATACTTCGGAAATAACTGGCTGAAGTGTAATAGGTTGATAGTTTGTTTGTTGTTCTGTATCTACTTTCTTTAAAAGTGGTTTAACTATTTAATATTTTAATTTTGATGGAAAGACGCCACAGCTCAGACTTAAATTAATTACATTTGTGAGTGGTTTAACAATCCAATTGGCTGAATTTTTTAAAAATTGTTGGAAGGGCTTTCATCCCATCCAGATGTTAGTGTTCTTCAAAGTTTTATTATAGATAAAACCTCATTCTCACTAATCTTATTGTTATCTCTATTTGTGGATACTTCAGCCAATTTAACTGCTTCCCTCACAAAAATTTTCAATTTAAACTTCTGAGCAACATTTGTAAAATAAGCATTGAAAAACTCTGCAATTTGTAAAGGATTGCAGAATGTTAAAAGGAACATTTGTATGGCCATGTCAGCTATTAAATACTAACATCAGGGGCTTTCCAAATCAGCTCCAATGAATGATATTTATAGTTTTCAACAAACTAAACTGTTTAATTCTGTTCAAAATAACTTTTTAATCATGGTGATTTAATGTAGAAATATTAATAATGTCTTTTTCTTATATGCCTATGTCAAGCAAATTTCCCTGATGGAATTCGTTGTTTCATGCACAGATTGTTTGCCCAATTTATGAAGGCCTAGTTAGATAAATTCAAGTATTACACTAGTATAATTAATTTCTTAGATTTACAATTTTTTTCTTTTTTTAATTTTATTAGCAAAACTATTTGATTAAGAAATTTTTCAGTAATTGACTTCTGCCTGACAAAACATCTGGTGGCAGACCAAGAGACTGGTTTTACCAGTCTCCAGTTGGCGTGGGCCTCACATACTAACTGCACACAGAGAGAGGGTCGAGCAGGTCGAGTTCAGGATGGCAGGGTCTACCGCATGGTGTACAAAAGCTTTTATATGGTAATATGTCCATTTTAAATTTACTGTACACAATACAATTTTCATTAGAATAGAATACTTTATTCGCCACAGGATATTCCATAGAATACATAGGCCAGCCATATAACTATGAGATAAATCTATCAATACACAAGACATTGTTTACATAAAGATAACTTAAGCTAATGGATTATTTTAAGACTACAGTAGGCCCTATAATATAAATATCCGCAATATAGTACTGCCGTACTAGTAAATACTGTATTTTCATCAAAATAGCATTTTAGAAAATTACAACAGGGCTAACTTAAACATTATAATAAACAACACAATGGACATTACAATAATTAGATATTATTTTACTTAAACATATTTGTTTAGCAAAAAGTAACAAAAGATTCTTGGAGCGTCAGGTCATGTTAAAATCTAATTCAGACCAATTCTTAGACAAAAATTGTTCCACTTTATAGAATGGATTTTTAATAACAAATTTATGATACAGACTTTAAATTTATCATTTTCTAATTTCATGACTGTGTTGGGCAACCTATTCATTAATCTGCTTGATATAACCATGGGATTTCTTTCACTTTTTAATAGCCTATTTTGTGGTAAATTAATTAAATTTGCAGATCTAGTATTGTGGGAATGAGTGGAGCTTCTTGTATGTACTTGTTCTAAATTAGCCCTCAAGTACACGAGACACTGAAAAATGTACAGAGAATGCAAAGTAAATATTCTTAAGGGGGTAGGTGCGCCCTATCTTCCATAATGTTAACATATGTACCTTTTTCTCAGAAAGTAGAAAAGATATTTCATTTCAGTTTTTTTTACCTGATACATTGGCCTTTATTACATAAACTACGGGTGTAAAATCTAACTTTGGAATAATTATAAATTTTTCACAAAATTTAAAAAAAATCTTAAAAAGTTTTTCAAATTTTTTTTATTTATAAATTTTTTTAAATTTTATTCTTTGTTAATTTTGACTATTTTTTTATTCTGCTTATGTAACTAAGTTATATATATAATCACAAAAAGTTTCATCTTGTTACCATTAGTAGTTTTTGAGAAAAAGGAACATATGTGTCAAAAAACACAACTTTCGGGAAATCGCAATAAACCAAAATAAATACAGTTTTACTAATAAAAACAACACAAAAACTTACATTAATAAAACCCTGATGCATATGATGGTCCCTTCCCTTCATCTTCTTCAAATTTATTACTACAATTACTATATGCACTAGTATTACTGTATAAAGATGATATTAGAGTAATAAATGAATACACAATGTGTGGCACTCAGAGAGATGATTTCAATAGGAAATCGAGTAGGACACTTTTAGAAAACTAATATTGAAGCACATTTAGAAAATAATAAATAATTAGTGTTATGTACCGTTGGAAAGAGGACATTTTAAGCTATAAAATGATGAAAAAAAAAAATTTTCGATAAAAATAAAAATTTTCCATGCACCTACCCCCCTTAATTCAATAAATAATTGTTTACAATGGGCTAGTCTATGAGAACCTGTAATTACTCTTATAGCTTTTTTTTTTGCAACAAATATTTCTTCTGGCTTGGAAGCACCACCCCATACTATTAAACCATATGACATATGGGCATGAATAAACCAAAATAGGCCTGCCTTAGGCCTTCCCTTTCCAACTCACTACTTAACCTTTTCAAAGCGTAAATGCTATTACTAAGCCTACTTTTGAGAACAGATATGTGTTGGTGCCAATTAAGGGTAGGGTCCAAAGTTAATCCTAAAAACATTGGACTATCTAAGTTTATATTTTTTTCTTTAAGAGTAAAAAGTACAGTTTTGGTTTTTTCCTTGTTTAACACAGTTCATTAGCAGCCAACCAATTCTCAATGAGGGTTTGATTATATCTAGCATTTTCTAATGCCAGACTTTCACTATCATGCCTATTTAAGACAGTAGTATTGTCTGCATAGAGAATAATCTCCGCAGGGATATTACTACTGAGGTCATTAACAATAATAACAAATGACCCAAGACAGATCCCTGCGGAACACCGCATGTGACAGGCAAGAGACAAGAGGATTCGTTACTGTCTTGTACATATTGTACTCTATTCTCGAGGTAGGATTGAAAGATTTGTAGAGCCGCACCCTCTACCCTAAAATACTCAAGCTTAGAAACTATAAGATCATGCGAAACACAATCAAAGGCCTTGCTGAGGTCACAGAACGTGACCGCAGCAAGGTCCCTGCCCTCAAAACAATTATGTATACCCTCAACTAGCTTTATAAGTGCATGTGTGGTAGATAACCCATTTCTATAGCCAAACTGATTGGTACATATTAGCCTATTCACTTCAAAATAAAACATTAATTGTTTACCTATGATTACCTCTAGGACCTTAGAAAAGACAAGAACTACCGTTATAGGCCTATAATTATTCAAGTCATCTTTTTTACCTTTCTTAAATATAGGATATACCTTGCTTATTTTTAAACAATCTGGGAAAATTCCTTGGGCCAAACATAAATTGATTAGCCTTGTCAAAGGATTCAAAATACAATCTATTATTTTTTTCAGTAAAACGTTACTCAAGCCATAATGGTCCTTACTATATTTACTAGACAAATGACTAACTGCATCCAAGTCAATTTTTTCAGTTACATAGCTAAAACTTAACTCTACTATATGCTTAGGTACCTTGCAATTATTTACATACTGCATTGCTTTAAGCCCATTAGCAGCTACACTGTATGATTTAGGCTTTACATTACTGGCAATGTTAATAAAAAACCTGTTATATTCATCTGATGAAAAAATATTTGGGTCTTTTGTTTTAATTTCACCTCTCCTATTTTTATTTACAATCTGCCAAAGGGTTTTGCTCTGATTTCCTGAATCCTCTACTAGTTTAGAATTATATTGTTTTTTGTATGTTTAATTTGTTTGCGATAATCTTTTTTTTCGGATTTGTACAATACATTATACATTTCAAACTCATGCCCTTTTGAAGATTTCAAATATTCATAAAGTAAGCGAAGCCTATCTTTTTTAGCACATAGTTCATCAGTGTACCACTCAACATTAGCCTTAGAACCAAATTTTACTGTATTTTTCCTTTTAATCCTAACCTGTTTATTAAAGCTTAAATTAAAGTAATACTGAACTGTTAACACAAAAGCATGGAACATTTAGTTTACACTAGTTTTAGCAATAAAAATATCACTCCATTTTTCTTTGGCAAGGTAAAATCTAAATACATTGATGTTAGAGTCACTTAGAATAGGTACAGTTTTTAAACTAGGACCCATATATGGCAGTTCTTTTTTAGCAAGATAAGAGCTATTTTTCTGAAAAGTATTGTTAACAATGAATAGCTGTCCCAAATGGTCACTCACATGACAGTTAATAACTGTAGCTGTACAATTTTGTAAGGTCAAAGAAGTAAAGAAATTATCTATGCAGTTTTTACCTCGAGTAGGTTCATGAATGGTCAATTGTAGGCCATAAGTAAGACACAGGTTCACAAAGTGGTCTGCATCTTTATCACTAGTTAAAAATTTAAGATTAAAATCTCCACAAATTATAGATTTTTTATCAAGTCTATTAATATACGATAGTACTTTTTCCACTGTATTGAGAAAAGAAATTAAATTTCAATTCATGCTCCTGTAAACTGTAACCAGCACTAGATCGAGGTCAACAACTTCAACACAGCACAGATCACAGTCTAATTCAACTGACAAACTATTAATTGCTTGATTTACCTCAATTTGTTGAGAAGAGTATCTTGAGTAAATAGCAGTCCCTCCATGACCAATAGTTGTTCTACAAAAATTAGACACTAGTTGCCTATCATTAATAAGTAAGTACTGATTTAACTCGTCTTCCGACATCCAGTGTTCTGTTATGCACAAAAAGTTAATGTCATACTCAGATAAAATCTGTTCAAGCAGCTGAATTTTATTTGATAAAGACTGTACATTCTGGTGTAAGAAATTTATTGAAGTTATTTTAGAGGGCTCCTTACTGAATGTCTGGAGTTTTCCGAATGAGTAATTTCACTTGGGTTGGGACAAACCAAGCCTACTGATGTACGCCTAACACTTTCCACAATTTTATTAGCCAGCCACTTTTCCCTTTTAAATTCAAGTGCGACCCATATCTTTTATGTAGTGTTCTCTCTGCCATGCTAGCCTTAACACATTGAGTGCGGGTCACACGCCCGCGGGTGATAGCAGTGCTTGCGCGAGCAGCGGATAGGTCGCAGGCGGTGGACGGATCAATACCGGCTTGTACGCTTCAGTGTCGTCTAGCCCTTTGGCTTAGAAGGGTCGGATTTGCGCCGCATTATAGCCTGTTTCTCGCGTCACATTTCCTTGTTCTTCGTTCGTGGATCGCGCCATTTTGAGCCAGTAGGCGGGGGTTAGCGTGCCTGCGCGCGCAGCGGAACTGTTGCCGGCGGTTGACGAAGCAATGCTTGTTTGTGGAATTCAGTGTGGTCTAGCCACTTGCCGTATAACGGTCGGATTTGCGCTGCATTGTTGCCTGTGTCTCGCGTCACGTTTCGGTGTTCGCCGTTCGTGGATCGCGCCATTTTGAGCCAGTTGGCTAGCATCGGAGTTTTACCATTTTATATTTGTGTATAATAGTGAAACATTAGTATCGTGTTGTGTTATATTGTATTGTGATTTGTGTTATATTGTAAATATATTTGTATAGTGCGTTTTATTCTTTTCTGCAATGTTTCAACCAACTCCTGGGCCATCTTCGGCTCCTGACTTTGTCCTGCCGACAGTGATGGTGAAGTTGATGACCCAATCCAACATCAGACAATGGGAAATGCTTCAGATGACTCTGATTCTTATGAATCTGATGATTCTGATATCGGAAATGATACTCCTGTATGGCGTATTTCAACTTCAGGAATGCGTTCTGCCGCGACTAATTGCGGCAGCGTCTCGCTGCGCGCATGGGTTTCGTTGCGATGTGCGGCTCCACCGCCGGCGGACGATCACTTCGGAAGCCCCGATCTACCAGAATTGAGGCCATAAACTGGATTTGGTGTATCAACCCTGTTTCCTGACTATATAAGGTATTGTTTTATTACAAAATATTATTTTAGTTTCTGACATGTTTTTAACATATTTTTTCAGCAGCGAATGTGTTAACTAGAGTAACATTTTCATGTTTATCACACAGTTCTTTAAGAGCAAAATTTGTATTGTTGACTTCAGTGTTAACACACGACCAGTCCGCTAAGTCATGCCTTTTTGGCAAGTTTACAAGTATAATATTGCAAGTAGGCCTACCATTAAATTCTAATAGACTGGAAATTTCTTGAACAGCTTCCACTGAATCATTTTTTGATACATCATTCGTACCTGTTATAAGAACTACCACATCTTCACTTTCGACTTCATTTAGGTTATTATAAATTTCAGCCACTTGTTTTGTCCGAGCACCTGGTCTCACAAAGCCAACAGCTTCATAAGAGGCTACTTGTTGATTTATTTCCCATGACAAATCTCTACCGTGGCTGTCGGCACACATCCATATCTTTTTTTTGCCTTTCGTTCTTCTTGGTCTCAGCTTCAGTTAAGATATCCTCGCTCTCAGAGGTTGAACTAGTTTCATCTTCTAAAAACAATGTCTCATAGCAGTTAGGGGTCTCAAAACCTTTTTTCTCCATAGGTTTGGTTATAGGCCTAGCTCTATTCGACTTTTTTTCAATATTGACGAGAAGGTTTCTGGTAGGCCTACCTCTAAACTCAGCCTAGGCTTGGTCTTGTCAATGCCTGTCTTGTCACTATTTATGGCCAGTGTATTTTTAAGCTTTGTTATTTCTCTCTCTAATAGGATGATTGTCTCCTCCTTCGTAAGTACAAGAGTTTCTAATTGTGAGTTATGGTTCTTCAATCGCTGTATTTCCTCACTTGACTGGTTAAGATCATCTGATAGTGTTTTTATTATTAAGTCCTGTTTTTAATCTTCTGGTATTCTTCATCTGAAAGGTTATCAAGACATTTACAATGGTACCATTGCAAACAGCTACTACATAACACTGCAATACTGTTCTTGGTTACATTCTTGAAACAATTACCACAAGGATTCTTTGGCAATTTCTTAGTCATAATAATGTAATAAAAGTATAATACCGTTAAAAAGTATACGTTGCAATTAAGATACCAGATAGTCTGAAACTAAGTCACTAATTAAAAATTTTTTATAGGAGCCAGACTTTGTTTTTCCAGTAAAAGTGTCAATTGTAAAGCTGAGCTGCCGGCAAGGTAGATGTTACTATGATGAGTCGTCTGCATACGTTAGAGAAACAGGCCAAAGAAAACTCACCAGAAGTCCACTAACACAAACGCAACAAACATTAATAGTCAATACACAAATATTTGGTTTCACTGGCACATCCTTCGTGCAAGAAGGACAAAAACTTTTGTCTCATGTTGTGAATTGTTTATGTTTCTCATGTTTGCATTTGTGGCCTGTCTCTCGTGCCCTATAGCCTAACCTTAAAACCACAATAACATTCCATGTTTTCTAGTATGTATGAATAAAGTACTGTGAAAAATTTTTCTAATAGTTTTTGCATGTACAAAACAAATACTGTCTTTATATTTTACTCGTTTCAGGACGGAACAAGAGATTTATCACATGTACAAATAAACTTAAGCATGTTTGATCAGAAATTATTTTTGAAATTAAAAAAAATAAAATTGTAAGTCTCATTGTAAGTAATAAATGTGCTGAGGAAAAACATTCTAAACAATATCTTTATGCATATGTGGTTAGTGACTGATTTTGCCTTTTTGGTGCGTAACTCATTAACTAATCGTATGAAATGTTTTGTTAAAATTTTTAGAATATGGTGGACAAAAGCTACTAAACAACCAAATAGATTAAATCTTTAAAAAGTATATTTTATTATTAAAATGTTACTAATTATTTTTCTATAAAATACATTTGTTTAAATTTTGAGTTGAATTTTGTTCAGTTATTTTTAGCTAAAAGAGTAACCAAAAAATAAATAAAAACTTTTTTGTAATATAATAGTAGTATTATTAATAAAAACTTCATTGCTAGAGTTTACTATAAATTCTTATTCTTACTTATTAGACGCCGACACAATGTTGTGCGAATACGAGGGAGTTATGTCCATTGTAGAATTTGTGAGGCGAGGGGGAAGAGGGGAGGGGAACAAATTGTTTATTTGTTAGTAAAGCAGGCTCATTGTTTCTCCCAGTGACAGTTGCGATAAAATCTATAGCTAAATTCCTTGGAGTGGTCAACTAGGCGCCTGAATAAACACCCTTATGATCAATTGCCTACACATGACCGTGCGAAAATAAACTATGGGCAATTTGTCACTTGCTTGTAACTGTGTCAATATTATGTACATAATTGATCATATAACTAATAAAATGGTGTTACCTTGATAAAAATCATAATCTACAACAGTTTTCATATTAATCATCAGTTAGCAGCACTTTTTCTGGCAAGCTGGTTTCAAGCAACAAACTCTGAGCTGTATTACCAGCAAGATTATTTCTGTAATTATTTTGGCATATAATTATTTTTTAAACACAACACCAGGTTTTATATTTTATATCCATCAAAAACTGTAGGTTTAGCTTCTTAACTGGGCATGCCATAAGAAGAATTACATATATGCAATACATAGGCACAAAAAAAATTAATGTACTTTGATTATAATCATTCCAAAATATCATATGGCATATTAATAGATGGAGGAACAGTAATTAAAATTCAAATAAAATTATAACGTTACAGAAAAAAACACTAAGAAAAATATTGCATTTGAAGTATTAACATGAAGTCTTGAGACCCATCCCCCCCCCACCAAAGCTGGTAAGCGTGCCAATCGGGGGATGGCTCAAAACAAGTCGAGCGATGGGATCACGGGTGGCAGTTGGAGGGTCAAAATAAAACTCGGCAGCTGAGCAAAATGACTTTATTACCAAGAAAGCAAGAATAAAATAATCAAAAACGGCAGAAGGCCACAATATTAATTCGTAAGTTAAATAACTACAAGATAACAAAAATTCACAAGATAATACAAAAACCACAAAAACACTTAACGCTACAAATTCCAAAATCAACAATGAACAACTACATGGCCTATCTGCAGCCCAGCCAGAGACACCCAAACGTAAGCAAATTTTTAAGCCCCAAAAAAAGGTGAAAAATTTAGAAAACGTCTGGAAAACAATAATTAAACCGGCAATTTAGCCCACAGCCCGTAATTCCACCGAGGCCAGGGAGTAAGCCGGAATCCCTGGGCAGCTCCGAATTAGAAGTTAATTCAAAGAACAACAATCCCCTTTTGGTGAGTTTAAAAATTACACAATTAAAAAAAAAATATAACACGGTACCGTTCTATTATCCCCTGACATCAATAATACCAAACACGAAATAAATAAATAAATAACTAAATCACTAGGCCTAAAGCATAAAAATAAATAACAACACAATTTAACAATAGGGACCTAACAAATATAAACTCTAAAATATCTAACAACAAAATAAACTAATTAAACTAAATAACAAGAAATATAAATATAAATAAATATTAACATCAAAAAGTTCCTTTTGTTTGTATTTTAAGTTTTTTTTTTCCTTTAAATAAAATAATACATATATAGGTCCCCATGGCTGTGTTGCATAAATCACTTTGGTCCGTTCACTTTTAGGCCTAGGCCACATTAAATTGTTCCACAAACATTTTTTTCTTCCTTTTTTTTTTTTTTTTTTGTTTTTTATAAATATAAATAACCGCCTCAAAACCCCCAGCTCAGCCGCCGGGAACAAAACTGGAACACACTGACCTGAGGACAGAAGACTTCTACCCCAAAGATGTAGAGAGGGTAGCGGGCGACTCTATGCTTCAACATGGTCCTCAGGCCAGGCGGGCTGTGTAGATGGTTGAACTTTCCCCGGACGATAGGCTGAGGGTAGAAACGTCCTACTCAAGGACCCTGGAGTTTTAGGAGCTCTAGCCGATCATAGTATCTCAGCAGGCAGAGTTCAAGACAAAATGATGGCCAACCTGACAGACGAAGGCTGGACCCCGGAACGACCGAGTCCAAGCCAACGGCCAACAAATTACGCGAATCGCCGGGCACAAGCGAATCTCAGGCAGCCCTGCAGACTACGACGAAAAAAAAAATGTACCGGTCAAAAGACCCGGTACAACCTCCCTCTGCAAACCTCAACACACCCAGGCAGGGGAGAAAACTCGGTACCTCAGGGAACCCAACAGAAGAAGAAAAAGAACCCTCCAAAGAGTGGTGCTCCAAGGACGCCATAGAGAATCTAAGAGGGGAAACCCCTCGAACAGGGAGCGAACTACCCTGACGGTCGGGCCCGACCAGAAAAGAGAGAAAGAGACTCTCTTAGAACAGCCACCTAGGGCGCAGAGGTGATCAATCTCTTTGCCCCAAGAAACCCCCAGGAACACCCACTCCTGGATCAACCGTTCCCCGGAAAGCCTTAAGCTGGGACACATGGGCTTTCCTGAACACCCTGCCTGACTGGGGATCAACCAGCAGAGCAGTCACCGGTGACAAGAACCTGTCGATGCGGTGGGGACCAGACCACCTATAGCACAACTTTGCAGCTCTTCGTTCCGCGGCCGAACTGACCGGGTGAGCCTGACAAAGAACCAGATCTCCAACCTGAAAAGGGTTAGGAGTACGACCCTTATCATACCTCCTCCTTACTCTCTCTCTAGCACGTAGCAGGTTGTGCCGAGCAGCCCGCCACGTGGACACTACATCAGTGGCACCTGGCGTAGGTAGAAGATCCTCTAGCCTCCACAAGTTGGACAAAGGGTTGTTAGGAGGGTAGCCATGTAGAATCTCGAAGGGAGTGGCATTGTGACTCTCATGCTTGGAAGAATTGAAAGCAAGCTGGAGCCAAGAGAGACTCTCATCCCAGGTGTTCTGCTTCTCAGCATGGAAGGTAATAAGGGCAGACCGAAGATTGCGGTTGAACCGCTCTGCATGAGAAGGCTGTGGGTAATAAGGAGAGGTAGTCACATGCCTGATACCATTGCCAAAACAGAACCTACGAAACTCGTGTGAGGTAAACTGGCTACCGTTGTCGGACACAAGAGTGGAAGGCACACCAAAGTGCTGGAAGAGTTAGGACTGGAGAGCACGGATGGTGAGCTTAGCCGTGGCACTCTGAAGTGGGAAAAGCCAAACGAACTTCGAGAAAGCATCCACACAAACAAATAGGTAGGAGCTACCTGACTTGCTACGGGGAAAAAGACCCACGTAGTCGATGAACACCTTCTCAAAAGGACACTCGGCCACCTCAGAAGATAACAACCTTAACCTTGCATTCTGACTAGGCTTGCTGAGAGAGCACAGGTGACAAGCCCGCACTCTGCCCGCAACATCCCGGTTCATGCCCTTCCAGATGAAGTACCTACGAATCTTAGCGATGGTCTTATGAATGCCAAGATGACCGCCCACAAGGGAAGAGTGATAATATTGAAAGACCATCGGTACTAGATGACTAGGCAGCACTACACGGGGTTCACCCCTCTGTCGAGGACGGCAACAGAGTACCCCTTTGGACAGAAAATAGGGAGGGTGGGCACCTCCCTCTTGAAGCTCACCTAAGATGACTGACAGCTCAGGATCTTTCTGCTGATGGGACAGTAGGTCGTCAAAAGCAAGAGGAAAATCCAGAAGAACAGCACCACACTGAGCAACAGCCTCAGTAGGTGGATCACTGGGTTCGTAATACATGCGGGAAAGAGCATCCGCGATGACATTCTGGGTACCCCTAAGATGTTGGACTCGGAACTTAAAAGCAGAAATTTTGACCACCCAGCGACCAATTTTCCCAAGCTGTCTGGGATGGGCAAGAAGCCAAGACAGTGCCTGATTGTCCGTCTCCAGCAAGAACTCAGCGTGTTCCAAGAAACGCCGAAACTTGTCCGTACCAAAGACAACAGCCAGACACTCTAACTCATAGATGGAAGAAGCTTTCTGTTCCTGGTGAGACAACGTCCTCGAAGCAAAAGCGATGGGCTGCCTGACCCCATCAAACTCCTGAGAAAGAACAGCAGCAATGGCGGAGGAGGAGGCATCAGTCTGAAGAATGAATTCTCTGCTGAAATCAGGCATACGCAGGACAGGAGGTTGCATGATAGCCTCCTTGAGAGCATCAAAGGCAGTCTGCTGAGCTTGGCCCCACACAAAAGGGACACCTTTCTTCCGCAACTCGTTCAACGGGGCAGCAAGCTTGGCCACGTTAGGGATGAAGCGACGGTAAAAATTCATCATCCCCACAAAACGGGCAATCCCCTTGGCATCTCTGGGAGGAGGAAAATCCTGAATGCCCTGGGTCCTCGCAGGATCTATGCAGACGCCTCGAGAAGAGATAAGATGACCCAGAAAAGAAATCTCAGGACGAGCAAAAGTGACTTTCTCTGGATTGACGGTAAGGCCAGCTGCTTTAAGGCGACTAAGAACTTCCTCCAGATGTTGCATGTGTTCCCCGAAAGTCTCACTGTAGACAAGAAGGTCGTCCAGGTAATTGAAGACAAACTTGAATTTCACATCATGGAAGATGGAATCAAGCAGACGAGTAAGAGTCTGGGCACCCACAGCAAGACCCATAGGAGCCCTAGTGAACTGATAAAGATTCCAGGGAACACAGAAGCTAGTCATAGGCCTTGATTCCTTCTTCAATGGAATCTGATGGTAGGCCTGGTTCAAATCGAAAACACTGAAAAACTTAGCCTTACCGAACCAATCAAACGCAGAATGCAAATCAGGCAGAGGTACCGAGTCAATAGCGACCTTAGCGTTGAGCCTCCGATAATCCGTCACAAGCCTAGACTTACCATTAGGCTTGGGCACAAGAAAAGCTGGACTGGCATAAGCGGAACGAGACGGTTCAATCACACCCTTGCTCAGAAGATCCTCAATCATAGCCCTCATAACCTCCATCTTTGGGGGAGCAAGTTTGTACGGATGACTTCTAACTGGCTGAGAATCGGTGAGGTGGATCTCATACTCCAGAAGAGAAGTGACCCCAAGCTCAGCCGTAAGCACATCAGGAAACTGCAAACACAGCCTCCTAATGGCCTCCGCCTGCTCAGGGGGGAGATGACCAACCGGATCCACCTTGGGTTGTTCGGGCTCACAACCCACCTCTCTGACTGCAGGAGGGCAGTCAGAATCACCTACTAGAGGCACCAAAACTCACCGATTAAACTTGAAAAACATCTGGCGCTTCTGGAGGTCAAGCACCATACCACTCTTAGAAATAAAGTCTGCCCCTAGGATACAAGAAACCGCCAGGTCCTTGGCAACAAGAAAACCCTACCTCCAGGAAAATCCTTCAATTTTAAACTGTAAAAACTCCTTTAGAAGTATAGGTAGAGGAGTTTGGGATGCCGTCCAGCACGTAATAGAAGAAGGCTCGGTGTGCCTGACAAGTCCTAAGGCGTCAAGGGACTCAAAAAGAGAAAGGCTGATGATACAGCATGCCAAACCAGAATCAAGAAGGGCTCGACACACCGTACCACCAAAAGATACAAAAACGCCAGGACACACCGAGGTGAGCGCACTAAGTCCCAGGGAAGCCATGCCAGCAAGGCCCGAAAAATCCCCGCCACTCCTGCTATGGGCACGTGTCAGAGGCAAATGGCCACGGTCACTCGCAACAACGCGGGGAGCTACTGTGGAGGCAACCCCCCGCGCTGAGCGTTTCCCGCCCCACCACCTCGAGCACGTGGACAGTCACGACGAATGTGACCAGGTTGGCCACAAGCAAAACACACAACAGGAGGCCGAGAACCACGACCCCCCACTGGCTGACTCACACCTACAGACATAGCCGGTCGACGGGTGGGGAGAGCACGATGACTCTCAGAATCCCTCCCTTGCTGGTCTGAGAACTGCACGCTGCGCGAAACAATGCACAGCTGATGCAGCTCCCGAAAAGACGAAGGCACACCAGCAAAAACTAATCTGCACCGTTCCTCAGGAGAAATGCCATCCAGGATGACACGAACGGTGTCAGCTTCCGAAAGTGTGAGGCGCAACGCTTGACGAGCTTCCTTTACTGAAGAGACATAGGCTGCCAGAGACTCGCCCCTACCCTGCGACCGATAAACTCTGTCCATGACCAACCTCTCCCTGAGTCGAATGGGAAGAAACGACGACAGCAACTCTCGATGGAACGAGTCCACCGAGGCATCACTGGCCAAGACAGAACTCAGCAACTCCCCAACGGGACCTCTGCAATAAGGGAAAATCAGACGAAGCAAGTCCCCAGCCTGCATGCCGGGCATCTCACTAAGTCTGAGAAAGGCCACCAGAAACTTAAGAAGCTCCTCAGGATCCATCCCATCGATCACAGGGAGATTCTGGATCATGGGCGTGAGAGGGTTAGGTAGCTTGTGGTAGCTCAGCTGCAGAAGAGCAGGGGAACCCAAAGAAGCAGAAGGAACGGCAGCTGGAGCCGAACCACAAGCAACCTCAACAGAAACGCCTGCAGGCTCAGAAGGAACCTCAGGCACAGTGAGAGCCGTTGTCTCAGCCTGCGGCCTCGACACATTAGGCGAAAGCGCGAAAGTAGGCCGCTGACCCAGACCCGTAGGAGTCGTGGAACCGGAGAGTGCCTGACAAATCTCATCCAGCCTAGACACACTCTCCAAGATCCACGCCCTATCCGACGGCTCCAACCCCGGTGCCCGGTTGACCAGCCTTAAACGGGCAAGCAGATGCCCCAAACGTGCTAGACGGCAGGCCCGGTCACGACCTACTGGAGGTTCAAACTGCAGATCTTCCAAAACCCCTTCCCAATCTTCCACCTTGCGTTTACAAACAGACAACTCATCACCAACCTCCAGTAGATCAGACCAATCCACCGCCGTACCCGCGGACAACTGCTCCCGCAGCAACCTCTGGAGATTCAGAACATCACCCTCCGGAGTCACACCACGCGACCTCAACTCAAATATCAACTCCTCCTTCACCAGGAGGGCAACATTCTGCAGATAGGCCATCTCTAACGCAACAATTCTCAACAATATACACAAAAAAACGACAACTCCAGGGTCCAAGACGAACTAAACCCTCAGCCTACCGAGCCACTGCCGACCACTCCAATCCACCCATGAAACCCATTCAACAAAGTAACCAAGCGGATTGCCTAGGTTTTTATTTTTATTTTTATTTTTTTTTATATATATAAGTTAAATTATTTATTTGGTTTTCCAATTGTGTTTTGTTTTTAAATAATTTAACTTATATATATATATATATAAAAAAAAAAATAAATAAATAAATAAAAACCTAGGCAATTTTTGTTTTTTTGTAGTTTTTCAAAAACTTGTGAATTTTTGTTATCTTGTAGTTATTTAACTTACGAATTAATATTGTGGCCTTCTGCCGTTTTTGATTATTTTATTCTTGCTTTCTTGGTAATAAAGTCATTTTGCTCAGCTGCTGAGTTTTATTTTGACCCTCCAACTGCCACCCGTGATCCCATCGCTCGACTTCAATTGAGACCCATCCCCCCCCCCACCAAAGCTGGTAAGCGTGCCAACCGGGGGATGGCTCAAAACAAGTCGAGCGATGGGATCACGGATGGCAGTTGGAGGGTCAAAATAAAACTCGGCAGCTGAGCAAAATGACTTTATTACCAAGAAAGCAAGAATAAAATAATCAAAAACGGCAGAAGGCCACAATATTAATTCGTAAGTTAAATAACTACAAGATAACAAAAATTCACAAGATAATACAAAAACCACAAAAACACTTAACGCTACAAATACCAAAATCAACAATGAACAACTACATGGCCTATCTGCAGCCTAGCCAGAGACACCCAAACGTAAGCAAATTTTTAAGCCCCAAAAAAAGGTGAAAAATTTAGAAAACGTCTGGAAAACAATAATTAAACCGGCAATTTAGCCCACAGCCCGTAATTCCACCGAGGCCAGGGAGTAAGCCAGAATCCCTGGGCAGCTTCGAATTAGAAGTTAATTCAAAGAACAACAATCCCCTTTTGGTGAGTTTAAAAATTAAACAATTAAAAAAAAATATATAACACGGTACCGTTCTATTATCCCCTGACATCAATAATACCAAACACAAATAAATAACTAAATCACTAGGCCTAAAGCATAAAAATAAATAACAACACAATTTAACAATAGGGACCTAACAAATATAAACTCTAAAATATCTAACAACAAAATAAACTAATTAAACTAAATAACAAGAAATATAAATATAAATAAATATTAACATCAAAAAGTTCCTTTTGTTTGTATTTTAAGTTTTTTTTTTCCCCCTTTAACCCTCCAGGTGCTGGGTTGAACTTTCTTGAGTGCTAGGCGATTTTCATCATGTTTGCAACTGTATATAAAATATTTTTTTAAATACTGTAAACCTAATGAAAATGGTACATATTATATATCATTATTTTCAGAAAAAAACCATAGAATAAGAAAATATACTTATACAGGACTTATATTTTCATGGTAAACTATTGTTGGATGTTATTCTTTACAAAGAAGAAATTTTTTTTCAATTTTTTAATTTGAGTTCATGTATCAGTTCACAAAAGACATAAAATGAAAATCCAAGATAGACATATTGTAGAAAACTTAATAATAAACACAAAAATATATACATGTTATAGGTTATCTTCTTAGACACATTCAGTTAGAGTAAAAAATGGAAAATTGTCCCATGTAAAAAATCACTAATACAGTAGAGTCTCGTTTATCCGACATAAACTGGCCAGGAGCACGTCGGATAAGCAAAAATGTCGGATAATAGGGAGGGTTAAGAAAAACCCTATTAAATGTTAATTAACTGTACAGTACTGTACTTTATATTATAGTATAGTACAAATACTACGAACATTTTATAAGAAAACAACAGACAAAGTTAAACAGCATAAAGAAAAGTTAAAAGTGTACTTACGGTAAAAAAATAACTAATGTAGAGCCCTGTAGTATATACACTGTAAATGTTTAAATACAGTACTGTATTTATACACACACAATACACTAATAAAAACACACAGTACACAATATTTACACATGATAAAACGTTCAGTTCTATGCTGGTTTGAAGAAGTTGTTGATCGTGGTCTGCTTTCCAGACGACTGCCGTTTTTTAGCTGCTAAGTCTCGCCACCAAGCTACTATTCCTGTAGCTTCTTCTTGTTGCTCAGCGTACTGAAGTGCAGTCTCAAAAGCCCTAACTCCGTCGTTATGGGAAATTCTCTGAGGCTCTTGGGGTGCTTCATCTGAATCTTCACTTTCATTCTCGTCACAATTGACAAGAGTAACAATTTCGTCATCTGTTATCTCAAACTGTTCATCGTCATCATTTAACCAAGTTTCAACTTCTGCCACAGATACATCCTCGCAACCAGGGAGACGTTGCACTAAAGGTAGAACGGTTTCTTGGGTTACATTGTCTGGTTTCACACTTTGATCATCGCCACCACCAAGCAGCTTCTTCCATGATTTGGCAATCGTTGGAGTTTTCACGTCAGCCCAGGCGCCTGCAATCCAATAGACCGCATCTTTGACATTTACGTTTTTCAACTTTTGTATCAAGTCCTTTCCTTCTTCCATTTCTTCAATAAGTGTGGACAGTAGCTTCCTACGGTAATTTCTTTTCAGTGCCTCCAAAACACCCTGATCCATAGGTTGGCAAATAGCGGTTACGTTGGGGGGCAAAAACATTGCTTTTATATCACCATCTCAAAGTGTGTCTGCGTCAGGGTGTGTTGGAGCATTGTCGAGTAGCAAAATTGCTTTTCTAGGCAGATTGTTTTCTTTTAACCCTCCAGGTGCTGACATCGCGTAGCGCGATGTCAGCGGTCGCCGCTGTAGTGCTGACATCGCGTAGCGCGATGTTAGGTACGCGATCTATTTAAAACGCACTAGCGGCTTTAAACGACTGAATATTACAAAGTTTGTTATATAGTATTAAAGTAGAAGAAACGCGGAACATTTTATACTCTATGGAATACGTCTTTGCTTCAAGACTGCCTCTATACAACAGTTGTTTAGAAGCGTATGTTTTGTTTTCAACACACACTGAGTCACCGATTAGTTGTTCAGTGTATTGCCGCTCGGTGTTTGTTTACATTGTAAGTTTGTTATTGTAGTCTATTATTATTGTTTTATTTTGTGTTTTATTGTATTTTATCATAAAAATGAGTGAATTGAGTAGGTCTAGTGCAATAAGAAATTTTTTCCTT